>JBCFYV010011164.1:55182933-55270221 GCA_039000515.1 Timema cristinae
TCTTTTAATATCAATCAAGTTATTACTTGGCTGGAAGAAACCAAAGCAAGTTAGAGAGGGGGGAGGGTGTTTTTTTTAATATCAGACTATTTTTATTATTATACTTTACGGGTGACTTGAAATAAAAGATTTATAAACGTAAGGAAAGGAAATATTTTATATTTCACGAAAGGTACAAACCAACTGAGCGAGTCTTACCAACTATTTGTGAGAGATTAGGATGAGTAGTCGTTATTTTAGAGCATATGTACATGCATTTTCAGTAAGTGAGTATGAAATAATTAAGGATAAATCCTGACTGGGTTTCAAACACCGACCTCCCCATCGCCATTAATCTGGTCTAGCAATAGAATGACGTGTTATACCGTGCTACCTCTTTTGTGGTTTCCACGCAAATGCAAGTGTATTTTCTTTTTATTTTACCTTCCAATCTTAACTCACTATCATATTAGTACATAGGCAAGAATGTACATTCAGAAAATCTTTCAGAAAACATTAGACATATTTTATTACAACCAACATTGGTAACATTATTATTATAGTTATTTTTATGTATTGATAATATCTATTAAAGGTGACACTGCAAATCAAATGGCTTGACGTAAGAATTCAGTAGGAATTTTTTAATTCGAAGTCTAAGGGATATATAAAAAAAAAGTACAAAATTCGAAATAACCATTTTCATGATAATCTAAGAAGCTGGTACACAATAAACCAATAACCTAAAATAAGCTACATATAAACAAACACATTTTATATATGCTATATAAAACACAAGGACAAAAACACAAAGCATTCAAACACAGTTTAAAGAGCATTTAATAAGAAATTATTTATTAAACCTCTATAAAAGAGCACTAATGCATGTATACGTTTCATGGTTGTAAAACTATTATTTATGGGAATAAATATTATAAAAACTGTTATGATTGTGTTCTAAAGTCTACACCCACTCCCTCCTATCATATAAATAAACATTCATTTAGCTTAAAAGATCAGTCTCAAAAATTATAGACAAGTTGAAACATACATTTTCGGCCATCATTAGCGGCCCTTACAGCTGTGAAAAGTTACATGTTGTAGCCGACTTTATCAGTCACTTGGACACAATGTGTGATGTTAAATTTGAAAAAATCTCCTGGTATTATGATTTATGGCAACCGGATTCAAACAAGACGGGTCAAGTCCACAGTCATATTTTATAAGGGTTTGCCAGAAATTAATGACATCCTGTAATGACACTCCACAGCTGATTATTATGGACGATCTGATACGTGAAGCCAATGAAGTGGTCATCGTTCTTTTCACCAAAGAATGCCACCATTAAAATATTAGCATCATGTACCATACACAAAATCTATTCCACCAGGGCAAGGGCCAAAGAAACATTTCCTTAAACGCTCACTATATTGTGCTTTTTAAATATCCTAGGGATAAAGCTCAGATTCAACATTTTCCACGTCAAGTCTGTCCTGAAAACCCCCATGTTTTACAAGAAGCTTACGTTGATGTTAACATACTCCCCAAGGGTATATATTTTTAGATTACAAGAAAGGTACATCCCAATGGTTCAGATATAGAACTCACACAAATGCTGGATGCGCGTATACCTATAAAAACACCGACACTATCCGATTACAGATTATTTCATAACCATGAGTCCCAAAGCTCTAAACCAAGCCCCTCTTCTTGGTGCGATGCATCGCATTAACACACAGCAACGTGTCACCTTGTTGAAAACGACAAACAATAAATGATTGACTTTGTTTGTGAGTGTGCCTAAAACACTTTAAAAGGGCGTGGGCAACTTAAATATGCTCAGAAGACAAAGTTACATGCTCACAAGCAGGTGTTGCGCAAGCTGGTCAAACGAGGAGAGTGCTGGAAGAAGAATAAATGACCACTCGTTCAGAAAGGAGGAGCGTTCCTGCCCTTACTTTTAACCCCTTTAATCAGCGGTGGTCCTCGGTTCCTTATTCAACAAGTAATATGAAACACGTGAGAAAGATGATATTGGTGTCCCCGGAAACATTACAACGTTACGAGCAACATCACCATTAACAAGCGGCATCAGCCACAAATATAGTGGTCTCCGAGATGGACAAGAAAATGGATAAAATCCTTACTTCAAAACTTAATACAAGCCTAAATGGACTTTATACCAACAAGTGCTACAGCACTATCTGTACTTTAGTAAACACCCTCCACTACCTGAAAATACCACCACAACCACACCTGAAGTGTATGTATTCCCCTTCTCTTCTGTACTCAATATTGCACCAGTACAGACACGTAAAGAAGCCGAACTTTTACTAGAATATATTATTTTTCAGGGTGGTAAATCTTGGGACGACAACGGGGAAGTGAGTATTCATGATACGCCTCTCCATGGATCCAATATTGTGGATTTAGTCAAAGATCTGGTCAGAGCTTGAAGATATATCGAGGCGTCTGGGTGGTGAGAGTTTATCACGACACTTCAAAAAATAAAGTCGCAATAGAATTTATTTTAAATCCGAAAGGTTTGTTACCTTTAGAGATCCTACGCCCGTACCCCAACCAATTACGTGGTTACAATGCTAAAGAAGAAGAAACTGAAAAGGGTGGATTAAAACCCTTGGCTGCCATTTCAACTTAACGGTACGTTTAGCCAAAATCTACTACCTACCCCACCAGGGAACACTGCCTTTACGTAGGTTCATCAGACCGGGGGCGGGGATTGAGGCTCCAATGAAGCTGAGGGCTATGCTGGCGGTAGCGTAGCTACTGGTAGGGTCTCCCATGCATACAGGCCTCGGCCGAGGAGTGAGACTAAACGTGTTCCAATCCAACCCTAAGGTGTTATGCGATCCGTGCTTATGGGGGTGCATGGCACATGGAAGATGTGCATCTAACGGAGCCTCAGGGATACCTGGCGACCTCCCTGAGTAAGCAGCCTTACACCAGCGAACGGGGCTCCACTGGTGTGGACCTTTATTTCCCCGGGACTCATGGGAATAAAATGACCGAAATGAATCCTAATTTTTCTGAGTAGAGGGAGGAATTGCCAAAAAGCAAGAGACACCTGATGCCCAGCCAAAACAACCATTGGGTGAAAGTCCAATGGAGCATACCATCTCTGAAGCAAAGGAGGTCAAGACTCCTAGGAGGAGGAGGTGGAAGGGGTAACGGAAGGAATGCACCTGGTGAAGCTTAAGGCTTTGTCAGGAGCTCAACGGAAGAAAGCCTGTAAAGAAAAGAGAATGAAGGAAGGGAAGGAGTGGCTTCCCAGGAATGAGTGGAGGGAGAAGAAGGGGTTGAAACCCAAGACCTCCAAGAAGAAGGCAAGGCGAATGGAAGGAGATGAACAGACTCCTTCCACATCTTCTGGGAAAAAGAGGGAAAGAGAAGGAAAGTCCCTAGATACTCCCAGCACAAAAGGAAAGCCAGCTTCGAAAAGGCCGAGACAGGAAATAGGGTACCAGTCCTATAGTACTGTAGCATCGGTATTTCGGCTGGCAGTGATACAGCAGGGTTACCCCCTGGTAAACATAACGCAACAACAGGCGGAACAAATTCAGATGGCTCTCTTTGAGAAAATTTGGGAAGACGTAAGTCAAAGTCAGGAATGTCTATCTGAACAAAGAGAGCTCTCATCTTTGTGTGTGATGGGAAGACACCACAGCATGGTTGAGAGGGAAGGTACCAGGGATATCACCGTGGGATGATGCCCAGCTGCAAGTGAAAACAGCAGCTGAGCTCTTAGGACTGCAAAGATATCCATATGGGTGCCAAAGTTACTTAAAGACATCCCACCACGACCTGTTTAAGAAAATTGGGTTCCAGAACCCAAAAATCGCAACGGAGGACTGGAGGGTGATCAACTGCAAAGTGGAGACCAATAGTCAGACCGTTGTGGTTGAAGTGGATGAAAAGTCCCTGAGACTATTCAAGAACTAGACCCGATGATATTTTTGGGCTTTGGGCAAGTTCAGGTAAGGGTGATCAAGGGCATCCAATCAGATGGCGGAAACTTGGAACCTGAAGGGCTGCAGATTAATCTGCAGCACAGTAAGGGAGGAACGGCTGCACTGAGTCGACTGTTGCAGAAAGAACAGGTGGATGTGGCACTGATACAGGAACCTATCTGTTTAGGGGAGGTGTATCAGGCCAGGAGGAACTGGAGGTAGGTTAACATATGCTAGAAATGTTAAAGGACCCAGAACCAGCATTTTTGTTAAAAATGGTATTTCATTCATTCCAATGGTGTATTTTTGTTCAAGAGACTTAGTTACCATCAGGATGAAGCAAAATAAGGAAGGGAGCACTAGGGAATTTGTCCTGGCATCAGCATACCTTCCTTATGAGGACAGTTCACCATCGTCATAGGAGGTAAGAAGACTGGTTGACAGCTGTGGGAGAGTAGGCGAGCAGCTGATTATCGGGTGTGATGCTAATGCCCACAATGTAGTGTGGGGGAGCAATGACACCAATAGCAGAGGTGAGTATTTACTTGAGTACCTTATAGAATGTGAATTGGAAATTCTAAACAGGGGTCGTGAGCCCACCTTCAGGAAGGCAGTGAGGGAGGAGGTAATAGATATAACTGTTGGAACCATGAGAATGGGGGAACATGTTAAACAATGTCATGTGAAAAGAGAACCATCAGTATCTGATCACATGTACATTAGCTTTGAGGTAGAGATGGGTGTTGTACTGACCAAATCCTTAGGAATCCAAGGAAAACAGACTGGGATTCATATAGACAAGACCTCAAAGTATCTCTGGCTTAAATAAAGAATACAATCAGGAATGTAAGGGATATAGAGGATGTAGCTGATCTGTTGGGGAGAGCTATAATGACCTCATATCAAAATAACTGTCCTATTACTAGGAAGGTCACAAACAGGAGTGTAACCTGGTGGAACAGTACCTTACAGTTGCAGAGGAAACGGGTGAGAAGTCTGTTTGACAAGGCAAAAAGGACTGACGTTGGGCAGAATACCGAGAAGCCCTAGGTATATATAACACAGCAATAAAGTGTGCAAAAACAACATCCTGGAGGAAATTCTGTGAGGACATAGAGGAGGTGACCGAAAGGGCTAGACTCCAAAAGTATCACGACAATTCCGACAAATCCAGGAGGTACAATAAGGAATGAGGAAGGGGAATACACTAGATCAGCGTATGATACACTGAGAGTACTCCTCATGACTCATTTTCCACAGTGCACATTGATGGATGATTCAGACCAATCCATAGTCCCAGCAAAGGGGTGTTAACATCATGCAGGGAGGATTGTGAGGTGGCCAAAAAATGTGTAGATTTCCAAAGATCAAGTGGGCGGTTGGAACCTTTCAGCCATATAAGTCACCTGGTCCAGATGGAATATTCCCAGCCCTCCTGCAGGAAGCAGGAGATGAGGTAATTAAACACCTGAGCAGGATCTTTAGAGCCAGCCTAGTCTCGGGATATATCCCCAATGCATGGAGGGCAGTCAGGGTGGTCTTTATTCCAAAACCAGGGAGAATTGATCATAACTCGGCCAAGGATTTAAGACCAATTAGTCTGACGTCATGTCTCCTTAAAACATTGGAAAAACTGGTTGATAGACATATGAGGGAAGAGAGGTTAACATTGGTTCCTCTACATAGAAATCAGCATGCATATCAAACAGGGAGATCATGAGAAACAGCTCTCCACCATCTAGTTGGAAAAGTGAGAAAGCACTGCATTACCAGGAAATTGCACTGGGTATATTCCTGGATATAGAGGGGGCCTTTAGCAATACGACCTTTAAATCCATGGATGAAGCAGCAAAAAGGCATGGGATGGAGAACACTTTATGTAAGTGGGTAAGGACTATGCTGGAGACTTGGAGAGTCGTAGCCACTATGTTAGATGAAACAGTAGTGATTAAGACCACTAGAGGATGTCCACAAGGAGGTGTATTGTCTCCAATGTTATGGAATCTAGTAGTGAATGACCTTGTTAAGGAGTTGAATAACAAGGGGTTCTACTGTCAAGGATATGCAGATGACTTAATCATCCTAATACTTGGCCAATGGGGCAACATAGTCAGAGCTCTTGCACAAGACGCTCTGTATATTGTACAGGAATGGTGCCAGAAACAGGACCTTGGAGTCAATCCCAAGAAGACAGTGGTGGTACAATTTACAAGGAAAAGAATCCAGGTCACGTACTGGAAACTCAAGTTGTTTGAGGAAGAGATACCAGTTAAAGGGGCGGTGAAATATCTTGGAGTGATTTTGGACTCTAAGTTAACATGTACCCCTCAAATAAATAAGGTATGTTCCAGAGCCAAGAGTGCTCTTATGAGCACGAGGAGGGCCTGTGGAAAGAACTGGGGCTGAATCACAGGAGCGTGTACTGGATATACACCATAGTAGTAAGACCCATAATTGGATTTTGGGGCTGTAATATGGTGGAGGAAGGCAGATCAGGTGGGAGCTGTTAAGGAGCTGGAAAAGTGCAAAGACAAGCATGTCTGGCTATAACGGCAGAATTAACAGCGTACCCTCGCAGAATGGAAACTATTCGCATACCTCCACTACACCTGTGGTGAAAATGAGCAGCAGCAGGAGCATATAGATTGAGAAGTAATGGCAACTGGATATCTACAGGATACCAGGATCACACACAAACATTTGGATGTGGTAAAGTAGGACCCGTGTAGAGATGCCGGAGACTACATGAGCCATATTTCTGCTTCAAGAAGTCTTTCGATGTAAAGATTGGAAGTAAGGATCAGTGGAAGATGGAGCCTCAGCACCGATCAGGGGATATAGTATGGTTCACTGACGGGTCAAAGATGGAAGAAGGCACTGAGCGGGAGTATATGGGGTTCAGCCTAGACTGGAGAAGTGGTATTCTCTAGGGGGTTTGGCCACAGTATTCCAGGCGGAGGTGTATGCATTCAGGGCGTGTGTGGAGGAGAATATAGGTAGAGGGTACGTTAATCGCAGTATCTACATATATTCAGACAGCCAGGCAGCTCTGAAAGCATTAAGAGCACCAAATACGAGATCAAAGATCGTCAAAGAATGAAGCCCTAGAGAAGCTAGGGAAGCACAATAAGGTGATCCTAACATGGGTTCCTGGCCATGTTGGAATCGGCGGTAATGAGAACGCAGATAGAATAGCCAGAACAGGGGAACAGAATCCATTCATAGGACCAGAACCGGTTCAGGGTATTACTAAGCGGACAGTGAGGAAGGAACTGCATGACTGGATTAAAAGACAGCATGCAGAATACTGGGCAAACACCCAGAAGAAAAGGCATGGGAAGCTAATGATGCCGAGACCATGTCCAAAGAGAAGCACTGCTATACTGAACCTTAACAGGAAGCAGATGAGACTAATGGTGAGTCTAATGACTGGCCATGGGAATTTCAGGAAACACCTATACAGCATGGGGGTAGAGAGAGAGACCATGAAATGTAGAAAGTGCAATGAGGAAGATGAAACAGCATCACACTCATATTCCAATGTAAAACATTGGAACTACGAAGATACAACCAAATTGGGACTCTGGACCCAAATGGAATTGTATCTAGTGATCATCTAGTTGAGGGACTTCTTGAGCTTTTCAGGAACACAGGATGGCTTACTAGGATAACAGGGAGAGATACCGCACAATAAGCTGAGGCTTCGGTGTGGGCAGGTAGGGGAAATGGACCCTCTTGTTTTGTCTCCCTGTAACAATCTAATCTAATCTAATCTACTACCTATCTACTCATCCTGTGGGGTTTTCAGGGGTGACGTTGCACATAATGACGTCCAAGAAAGATCAGGACAAAGTACGAGAATAGAAAGTTTCCACGCAACAAGTACGTGTTGTCAAACATTGACGGTCTTTGGCAAGCCGATCTCAGAATTATGCAAAGTCTTGGAAAGTACAACGACGCTGCAGTTTACTTGCTCACCATCATCGAAATGTTTAACAAGATGGACTGGGCAAGGACACTTATATCTAAGACGAGGAGCTTTGTGAGAGACGCCTTTCAGGACATTTTCAAACAAAGTAGACGTAAACCTCTAAATTTACAGACGGACAAGAAGAAAGAGTTTAAGGCACGTTTAGTCCGTACATTTCTAAATAAAGATGGTATGTATTACTACACCACTAAAAATCCGAGGTAAAATAATTATCGTGGAACGATTCAATTAAACTCTGAAAGGGTGCATGTAGAGCTACTTTACCAAAAATAACACGTATCGCTCTATGGACGTTCTCTAGGGTCTCGTCAACACTTAAATTGCGCAAAACATTCCAGTAACAATATGGCGTCTTAAGACGTTTCAGCAATAAATTTTATTTTAAGTCAGAGATAATCTGTACGGCAAAAGGCATCCAAACTCGAATAATAGGCCAAAAATCAAAGTCAGCGACACTGGGTGTATTATAAATCCAAAATGCTGTTTGATAAGGGCTAAGAGAAAAATTGGAACGAAAAAACTGTCAAAGCCAGCAGTGTCGTGTTGCGACAACCAGTCATCTGCATGTTGACCGATTTTGAAGGTGAGGAGGTGAAGGGAACGGTTTACGAAGCTGAATTGTGACGAATACGTCTTGTCGAAACTTTAAATGTAGTTAAAATACTACGTGTCAAGGGTAAAGACACAAGAAAGAAAGTTTACGTGCTGTGGAAAGGTTACCCCGCAAAATTTAATTCTTGGATTCCTGCCCCATGAAGGACAAGATTTATATCAATTTGCCGAGCGACAGCTCTATGGGATATTTCCCGAAAAATACCCTCGTGAATTTCACCACGCAGCTAACCTACCATCTTACACTCGACGGACAATGGGAAGTTGCTCTCGCCAAATTCCAATATCCGTAATTTTCACCACAGTACACGTGGGCCAATATATTGTATGGTACAACCGGGTGGATGCTAAGGGTGTGGATCAAATATTCAAGGCTCATATCCCACCTGAGAAATTACAGCACTATCCATAAATTTGTCAAAGGCCTAAACGATGTAATTGCGTTTAAAGTGGATTTCGGAGTTGTATTTATGTATAAATATTTAACAAAACGTGGTCAGGGTTTTTTCTTAACCAAATATACATCTACTGACTCTATCTAGTAAACTAAGTATACAGCTTGATTTTGATCCTCAGACTAGTTTGATAAATTCCAAAAGTCACCGTAGCCACCAATCTTCTACTAGGCTGGCTCTCGCTAATGTACATCTACACAGATATCGTCCTTCCTCAGCCAGTGGGTGACATTGTATCACCTCTTTTACGTATCATTGGTATCAACAACATAAATTATCTCTTCAGAATATATAAGACAGTTAACTATACTCCGTTGCACTACGTGCCCGTACGTATAAGGGAAATTAAAGCCTTGAAATCAATATAAGAACGGACACTGTTGAACCTCTACCAATCGAATTTGGAAAAGTGTGCGTGAAACTTCATTTTTTACACTGCTAAACATGAACTGTCCCTACCAAAATTACTACGTCAACAAGGCTGAAACAGAAATACCTTCGATCTACCACGGTGTTCCCTATCAACGCGGGCATGAAATAGAAAGTTTTTCAGCGGAAATTTCAAGAGCGTCTTGCCATTGCTGAGAAGTGGTGCTAAAGCCATTGGAAAACAGTCACTTTATACGGGTATCGACGTGCTCATAGACGTCGCCAATCAGCGTCGTCCTTTCAAAGAGGCTGAAATACTGGAATGCAAGGTGGAGCAGAAGATTGATACGCTGATGACCAATTCAGGCTATAAAGGGCGTCATATAAAGCACCGACGCCAGTCTTCTGTCGTTGCCCGACGTAAAATGGTCAAGAAAGAAGCGGTAGATATTTTCAGTTAAAATGTTGTTTTTAAACCCCAGTCCTGCGAGTATGCCAGCAGTGAGCTCGATATATGTTCCGTCCCACTCATGTAAACCTATCTTGAAAATGGACGGTGGTCCAGTATAAACCTTTCTTTTCCCTTACCGATGATTTGCCCATCCAATTTACTGTTACCGGTCAAAGTGAAATCTATATAGATGTTTCGCATTCCATACTCTATCTCAGGGAGGTTATAATGAAACCCGATGGTGATGCTTTCAACTGGGTGGATTAAATCGCTCCCGTCAACAACTGGTCGCATTCGCTATTCACACAGGTGTATGTGTATTTAAACCCAAAACTAGTTTCATCACCCAGCAACACGTATACTTATGGATCGTATATTGAGAAGCTGCTCAATTACCACAGTGAAGCCATAATAATAAATTTGAATTGCGATCTATGGTTCGAAGACAGCCCCAGAACCTTTGAAGAGGCTAACGCAGACAACAAGGATTTTGATGATCGTTGTAGTCTCACTGCAAAAAGTAAGCTGGTGGATCTTTTGTGGTATCTAAACGGTGAATTTTAACAAAAAAACAACCTTTGAATGCCACCAAACTCAGAGTCAAGTTGGTTCGTTCCAAAGACGCGTTTAACTTTATGGCCTTCCCTGAAATCCCGTACTTTAAGGTTCACATCATTGAATATTGTCTTCTTGTGTGACTTGTCAAAGTAGCACCTTCTATACTGTTGGCACATGCCAAGACATTAAACGTCAGTTACTTAAAGTATCATATCACCCGCTTGGAATTAAAAACATTCACTACTCATCCGGGTGTGCAAGGGAAATCACTGGACAAAGTATTCACCGGACAATTACTCAAACAATGAAACGTGAGAATTATATAAAAAGCAGGGTTCAACAGAGATGCCACCAAGAACCCGTTCAAATTCCAAACCTATGGCATGAACCATATCTTGCTGTACGTGGTCGAGGAACAGGTGCCGTTGAAAACATTACAACCCAATTTTCAAACGGCAAATATGTCATTTTATACCACAAACTGTTTTCAGGAACATGTATCCATTTCATAAATGAAGTTAAAGATATCACACGGGAAGCCTTACTTAAGGGATATCATCCCATGGCTTTCGATCTCACACCTAATCTGTCCACCCACATGATATCGCATTGGAATTTGATGAGGCATGGTTCTCTGAGCATCTAAGTGAGTTTACCAGAGCTTTCACTGAAACCGTCAAATGTATCTTGTATAGGGAGTTTGCCAACATCATTACCATCAACAAGGACAGAAACGTCGTGACCGATTATGGAGTTAATATAAACGACTCCCCTTCCCTTACACCCGTCATTTAATTCTTGGAGGTCATTGTTAATTTTCATAACTTTCATCGACGACAACAAAGAGTTTAGCTTCAAGGAACTGAGTGTTTTATCTGTATGTGGTACAATTCTTCAACATTGTGTGCTAAAACCCCCATACGCTATCGAGGATCTTTCAGCCACTATTAAAAACAAGCATATAATAATCTCGTCAAATAACTGCACGGTATTACTTTTGATAGCAGTGATGTGGATTACAGTCTGCTCGAATCCCTCATCTTCCATGCCACAACGTGTGCATAAACCGTATATATGAAGGAGGCATAAAAGAAGAGTTTCTAGCCAAATTATCGACTACGCCTGACGTAGATCTGTACGACAGAGGATGTTCGTATCTGAAAACACTTAAATTGGGCCGCACCATGTGCATGGGACATAGTTCAGTATGGAATTTCTGTTCGGCCTCTATCGTTTGGGGACTTCTAAATCGGATACTTGAAGATGGCCACGCACACATTAAGACGTGCACTGAAAACAAACCCATGGCTCCGTTCTGTACACTTGGGTGTTTTCCATGCTGATAAACTACCCACAAGAATAGCACGATTTGTCACTCTCAATCATCAAGTATCCACACACAAAGTCTGGGAAGCATTGGGTCACCATCTTTATTGACAAGAACGGTGTGCAAGTATACTTTGATAGTTATGGTTTTCCACCCCGTATAAAGTCACATCTGGAATTTATTCGCAAAAACACTTCCCGTACGTCTCATAATACGATACAACTTCAAAGCATAGCTTCAGGAGTTTGCACCCATTAATGTCTCATGTCTTTATTGCACCCAGAACATTCCGATGAAAACTTTCCTAACTCTGTTCTCGCCATCCAATCATACAGGCAATGACGCTAATGTGGTGAGATATTACAACACATTTTTCAAGACTGTAGAGTCCAGCTGCCCCTCAATAGACTGAGTCCAATCAGCGTGCGTCTATAAAAGAGGCGGGTCGATGGTGTGATGGTCATAATAATGGCTGTCGTTGAAGCGATCAAACATCATGAAAGGTCGAGACTTTTGAAGCCCCAAAGCAAAGCCCTTGAAGACACTCACCATCACCAGCTAGACGAGGTTTCGACCCCATACTATTAATTATTAGCATGAGCGACCAGAACAACTTTACGCCATATGTACAGCTAAAAAATGTGGAGAGAACATCTGCTGTTTAACTGTAAGGAGAGGCAAGAACTAGGGAGCTACAAGTCGGTCTTATCAAAGTTTGTCAGCAACACGCAGCCTCATAAGAAGATTAGTCTGACTAATCAGGAAATCTCTTTGAGACGCATGTGTGGTGACCGTATGGTCATCATCAGTGAGAAACAAACGACGGACTCAAACGTGTCGCCTATTAGCAACTAGCTCGGCGCGTCTTTGTGAGGTGTAGGACCTGTCGGTGTCACCATCGACTACCGTGATATGTGGTTGACACACGTTGAACGCTATTGCAACGATTTTATCAACACACTCGTCGTGGATGTATGCGACACGCTAACAGAATCAGTGGAATGTCATCGATCTCGAACAGCCTATTTGTGGAAACACACATTAGAAACCTGGATCTTATCAGTGATACCTACTATACACGTCAAGTCATCGGTTTGGAATATTACATGTTGTATTGTAAACTAAAACCATTGTATCAACACATCTAAGAGACACTGTAGAAAAACGAATTAGCGAATATATGCGATTCCTGTAAAAGTGTATAGTAAATATTATATATGTCTGTGAAACCTTTAATCATCACAGGTCACTGATGTTTGTATGTGGTAATAGCCTCGAGTCCCCCATCGTGCAATATGGTGATTGCGTGTCGATGGCTGTGGTGGTATGGGAGATATGGTTTTTGTAATTGGTCGTGAAGTGTGCAAAGTGAGAACTGGACTAGAAGGAAAGTGACGCGCATGCATCCATAGACTTTTAATAAAGTAAATAGTACGGAGAAAATAAATTAAAAAGTGAAATAAAGCACAGAATGTTGGAATGTTCAAGGACTTAGTGTGTGGTGGACAGAACTACAAAGAGCAAGCGAACGCGATATATCATTGACTCTTAAATAAAGGTACGTATCAAAGAAGTAAATAAGTAAAATGTAAGTCAAGTGAAAAGTAAAGTAAAAGTGAATAGTGAAGGGTTTAATGAGAACTGGCCGGAAAGATCGAGATTTCAGATGTTCGCGACCATAATTATTGGTGGGAAGGTTCGACACTATATAAGGTAAGCGTACGCGAATCATCAGTTGACTTTTAATAAATGAAAGAGTACGGATAAAAGGAAAGTAGTCTTTTAATGCACGTCTTCTTTATAAAATACATAAAACTGTACAGATATACCAAAAAGAAACCCAGTGAAGTGGGCTGTCCTCAGCTTGTTTATAATAAATATTATGTATGATTTCTGTGTAAACTTTAATGTATAATAAATATTATGTATGTCTGTGAAACCTTGAATATATAATAAATATATGTTTGTAATACCGTGTTTATTCACATAAAACCTTTTTGTCCCTTACATGTAGGGTAATCAGATATGAGTCTAGAATTTTCGAGCCAGCAAACTGGCACCAAGCATGAACAGGGTCAATGACCTCATATACTAGCTATGGTTTCAAGTTCATGATCTATTCCTGTCTCAACCTATTTTAACGAGCCACCAAACTGGCGCCAGGTATGAGTCATCAGGAAAACTCATTGCAACATAGAAGGGATGGGTCGTGACATCATGCAAGGTGGTGATTTATTCCTGTCTCAACTTGTCTTGTCGAGCCACCAATTTGTAACCAGGTATGAGTCATCAGTGAAATACCCATTGCATCATAGAAGGGGTAGGTTGCGACATCATTCAATGTCATAATCTATTCCTGTATCGACTTGTCTTCTCGAGCCACCAAACTGGTTCCACGTATGAGTCATCAAGGAAATCCCATTACCACATAAAAGAGCAGAAATAAACTTTTGCGACATTGAAGGTGGACAAGAGTTCGTTAACCCCATGTCGTCATGGAAATAACCAAAGGGGAAACGGAGGAGAAATTCAGATCTGATGGAAATATACTTGCGCCAGGTATGAGTCACCAGGGAAACTTCAGAGGATATGACGTGACATAACACGCAATGATTACGTCACACCGTTAGGGGTCAAAGGTCAAAGATTAAATTGTTCTGAAACACTGATCAATCTACTTATCATAGTGTTTCATCCCGCCTCCCCACGCAGATGCGGTTAAAATTACTCTAAACTACTTTCATCATTCTTACTCCTTAAAACTAAACCATCAAAAGACATTTTAATAATTTAAGACGATTAAAATAAAATCAGCTTATGTTTTAGTACTGTCATAAATATCTCATCCTTCCTGACGTCATAGTAGTGCGTTTGCTGTGTCCAAGGTTAAACTGGTTGGTTTGTCTTTAGAAAGTGTACGTCACTTACCAGAATTCAAACAACTGTCTTATAAATACGAACCAGTACACTGTTAAAGATTGAAGTCGGGCCAGGTAAAACATGTTTCCTTCTCTTCTACCTATTTTATTAAGTTATAATAAGGGAAACGCAATCTAATTTGTGACGTCATATGATGACGGCCGTAGAAAATTACATTAGCATAGCAACGGCCATCTCTCAATTGAACAGGCGCAGTTGACGACCGTGCCAGTTATGTTATCAAATTACAACCATGGCGGCCAGTTAGGGCCGAGGTGGGTTTAGACATATTTACATGCATGCCACCAAGTGTACAGTCCCAATGGCTAGCGAGGTACACATGACTAAACAATTCACTCGGTATTTGCATACGAGCTCTGGCTATTATGTGGAGGGTCAATAATATATTGCTGCTGTAGCCTATCATCCCTTGTGAAAGGCCCCGACAAGCTATCTACATACACACTTTTATATATTGTTTGTTATAGTAACACGTCTTATAATGCTAAGGTTATACGCATATATGGCATAGTGAGTTAGAGAAGAGGAAGGATGAATTTAAAGGCAGTGTACCCCCATTTGCGTGGAGGTAGAGTGGAAAACGATTTATGTGAAACAAGCCTCAGTACACCCAACTGTGATTCAAACACCAAATTCCCGTCATTGGCAGTTTAGTCTATTGTGAAAGTGACGCCTTAGACCAAGCAACCATTGAAGCAGGTAACAACATATAAATGATAAAAATATTAAAAAGGACAGATAAGAATACAATATTTCACATTTTATATAACAAAAGCGAAAGTATACGAAGCAGGCCACGAGTCCTGAATGTCCCGGTGTCAAACACAACTCATATACAAATAGTCTAATAGGTTCGAAGATATAACAGAGAAATACTTTGTGACAAAATGGTAAAGTTATTCCTGACTAAAACTAAATCAACTGGGGCAAGAATTTAACATGCTGTATTTATGAGAATGTTTCAAAACTGGTCTTAAGGGCACAACATAAAATTTTCTGGAATATACTATAAAGTTAACTAAAATATTCAGAACCAGGCCTAAGAGTCCGTCTCAGTAAAAAAGTATGATAACACTCTTTATTTATGAGAAAACTAATCAAAGTGGACGACCATTAAGGCCTAAAATCACTTAGAGGGAAAATACAACATAGCTAGCAAAAAGAGTAACGTTGTTTGAATAAAGACAGTTAACCTACTCAAACACACGAAATACGACTTGAGGTCTCAAAAGGAAAACCAAAACAATATATAAATAAATTATACTAAATAAAACACAGACTAGATGAGTCCAATATAACAACAAACACAAGCAAAAATAGTACCCTGAATATGAGAGTCAAAAACTAACAAATAATGCTACCACATCCCATAATACAAATGCAACAGAAACATAAATTAAATCACCTCCCCACAGCGAGTAAGCAAGTCATAAACAACAAGTTCACATTCCTACATCTCTACATTTAATGTTAAATTAGAAAGGTATGATATTAGCAAGTTCATATCCCACTCACAGCAATCTTCTTTGATACGGCCTGAACATGGATGCGATATCCACCAAACAATAACCAGTTCTCAAATTAAATTAGAAAGGTATGATATTAGCAAGTTCATATCCCACTCACAGCAATCTTCTTTGATACGGCCTGAACATGGATGCGATATCCACCAAACAATAACCAGTTCTCAATTAAATTAGAAAGGTATAATATTAGCAAGTTCATATCCCACTCACAGCAATCTTCTTTGATACGGCCTAAACATGGATGCGATATCCACCAAACAATAACCAGTTCTCAAAATTGATTGAAGATCATATCCATAGAGTTTCCCAAAATGGTGTTCACTTGACGATAGATATTAGAAAAAGGTCAAGTCCGCAAGGTCGAAGTCCGGCTTAGCGAGGAACGAAGATAAGTCAATAATATGTCTTAACAGCAACCATACTTGTAGCTTGCTGGACGTGTCTGATACTTCTCCTTAGCAATACCAGCCAATGAAAGATGCCACGCATCAAGCCAGGATAACAACCGTGCGACCAGTCACGTAGACCTCTCGAGCATGATGAACAGCGTCTTCTGTTGTCTAGGAGACAGCCGAGCGCACAATGCCTCGCTTATACGTAGACCCAAACAATGCCAGCAAGTGTCCCAGACGGGACAATGAACGGACTCTCTCCCTCTCTCCGTAGACCAGCGTCTGTGGCGAGATGATAGATAGGGAACATTAAAGCAGAGTCATGATAACAACGTACACGAGGAGCTAAATTGAAAGAAGAATAAAACTCAGAAAATAATGAGAAAAATAAGAGGACTAATTTTGGTAGACAAAATAAAACTGACCAAAGGATAATCGAAACTTATAGAAAGTACTAAGGAACATCAGCCCAGATGGGTAACTACCTAGCATACCCAACTGTTCCTATTTGACCTTTGACCCCAATGTGGAGAGAGTGTGTATTGTGATGATTACATAAAGTTGTCGCTCTCTGATTCGTTGTTACGTAATGTTGTGTCGCTCTCTGATTGGTTTCCCCTTCCCCAATCCCTGAGCCCTTTCATCAGTGTATTCTTGTGAAACTTGTTATTTATGTCTGGTTAGGATTCGGACCAGGCTGTTGAGTTTTTTTTATGGGTGTGGATTGTTTATTGTTGTAGGATTGGGGCAGGCGTTGAAGTTTTTAATTTATTTATTGGCATGTAGTCAACGGTGTAGGGCGTGGCATGCAGCACGAACATTTCCGACGACCGCTTGGCGAAGAGTCAGACCACTGACAAGCTGGCAGGTGTTTGCCACCCTTTCACTTCCCCAAGGAAGGTAACACAAACCTTTGCCGGCAACCATTTAGGTAGAGCGTGATAAATGGTTCACGGCCTTGAGACCCCTTTCACTTCCCCTCACACACCCCTACTTTAAGGCGTGTTTCGCGATCCCTTATGTGGTTATGGGTTTTCCGATGTCGCAACTCCTATGTGGTAAGGGGTTTTCCCGGAGTACTGGCGCCAGTTTGGTGGATCGACAAGACAGGAATAGAACACGACCTTGAATGATGTCGCAATGGGTTTTCCCTGATGGCTGTCACCAGATGGGCGGCTCTAAAATACAAGTCGAAACAAGAACAGAACGTGACCTTGAAATCGTTAGCTAGTACAAGAGTTCATTGGCCCTGTTCCTGTTTGGTGCCAATTTGCAAGCTCGACAAGTCAAGACTCTATCTAAATGTAAGGGACCGAGAGGTTTTGCGTGAATAAAACATGATATTACAAAACATTTATATATTATACATTAAAGGTTTTAAAGACTTAATTAAAAGTTTTACAGACATGCATTAAAGGTTGTACATACATACATTAAAAGTTTCACAGGCATACATAATATGTATTATACAATTTTACAAGAATTACATATATTCGTTCATACGTTTTTCTACAGTGTCTCTTAGATGTGTTGGTAAAATTGTTTTTAGTTCACAATCCAGCATTTAATAGACCAAACCGACGATTTGACGTGTATTGTAGGAATCACTGATAAGATACAGGTTACTAATGTACGTTTTCACCGTAAGCTGTTTGAGGTCAATGACATCCGCTATTCTGTTAGCGTCAAGTCAAGATAAGTCAATACTCGTATCTAAATGTAAGAGACAGAGGGGTTTTGCGTGAATAAAACATGATATAAGAAAACATTTATATAGTATACATTAAAGGTTTTAAAGACTTAAATTAAAGGTTTCCCAAACATACAATAATATATATATAAATTTTTACAGGAATGACAAATATATTCGTGCATACGTTTTTATACAGTGTCATTTAGATGTGTTAGTAAAACTGTTTTTAGTTTACGATCCAGCATGTAATAGTCCAAACCGAAGAAACTGACGTGTATAGTAGGTAGAACTGATAAGATCCAGGTTTCTGATGTGCGTTTCCACCGTAGGCTGTTAGAGGTTGATGACATCCACTGATTCTGTTAGCGTGTCGCATATATCCACGAGGAGTGTGTTGATCAAATCGTTGCAATGGCATTAAACGTGTGTCGACCACATATCCCGGTAGTCAATGGTGACGTCGATGAGGTCCCACACCTCACAAAGACGCGCCCAGCTAAGTGCTATATAGGCGACCCATTCGAGTCCAGCTTCTTTTTTCTCACTGATGACGTCCATATGGTCACCGAACATGCGTCTAAGAGAGATTTCATAATTAGTCAGATTAATCTTCTGAGGAGGTTGCGTTTTGCTGAAAAACTTTTATATGACCGACTTATAGTTACCCTGTTCTTACAAATCTGTACGGTTAAACCCCACACAAGATCCTCAGACTTTTTTTAGCCGAACATGGGGAGTAAAGTTTTTCTTGACGTTCACTATGACGATGACTTGTCTGGCGTTGAATTCATCCAGCGGGAAAAAATGTTGAAATATCTTGTGAAGGCAAGCGGTTTCACAGGATTTGCTTTGGGGGTGCAAACATCCATGATATTTGATCGCTTCAATGACTGTCACAGCTATGGCAGGCACGCCATTGGGAAGCCCCTTTTATAGGCCACGCTGATTGGACGTGGCATCTTGAGGCATGGCAGGATTATACAGTCTTGAAAAAGTGTTATAATATATTACAACCTTAGCGTTGTTGACTGTATTATTGGATGGCAAGAATAGGGTTAGTAAAGTGTTCATCGTAATGTTTTTGGTGCGATATGGAAGGTACATGAGACAACTATGGCCACAAACGTCTGAGGCTATGTTAAGAAATTGTAGTGTGCTATGAGATGTGCGGGAATTGTTTTTGCGTATAAATGACAGATGTGGCTTTATACGGAGATGAAAACCATAACTTTCAAAATATTCTCCCACAGCGTTATTGTCGATAAAGAAGGAGACCCAATGCGTACCAGACGTGGTGTGGGGATCCGTGTTGATGATAAGAGTGACAGGTTGAGCTATTCTTGTGGGTAGTTAATCAGCAGGTAAAATACCCGACTGTACAGAACGGAACATGGGTTTGTTTTTAGTGCACGTCTTATAGTGTGCATATTCCTCTTCAATCATCCAGGTTCAAAGTCCCTAAACGAAGGAGGCCGAACAGAAATTCCATAAAAAATCATGTGCAATTCACATAGTGCGGCCCATATTAAATGATTTCAAAGATGAACAGCCTTTGTCGTGCAGATCTACGATGGGTGTAGACGTGTATTTGACTATAAACTTTTTTTATTCTGCCCCTTGACGTAGACAGTTTCTGCACGCGTTGTGGCAAGGGAGACGAAAGATTCAAGGAGACTTTATACCAGGGAATACTGTGCAGTTGGTTGAAGATATAGTCTGCTTGCTTTTTAGCGGTGGCCAAAAGTTCCTTGATAGAGTTTGGGGATTTTGACACTCAATGTTGGAGTGATGTACCGCATAAAAATAAAATACTCAGTTCCTTGACGATAAACATTTGGCTGTCTTTGATGAAGCTCTGGAAATCTACAATGACGTCCATGATTTAAATGACGTTGTAAGGTACAAGAATCGCTTTAATTAACTTCCATAATCTCTCCTGACGTTTCTTTCTTTGTCGATAGGGATGATGTTGGCAAACTCCCAGTAAACAATACAGTTGACGGTTTTGGCGAGAGCTCTGGTGAAGCACACTTCTATGCTCAAAGATCCATGCATCGTCAAATTCCAATGCGATGTCATGTGGGCAGACAAATTAGGTGTGATATCAAAAGTCACAAGATGATAGCCCTTAAGGAAGACTTCCCGAGTGATGTTGCGCTCGAGCTATTTACACTATTCTGGAATTTGCGTCGCACTAGCTCTCCCACCGAGGATGGACGTCTTTCTCCGGTGCTGTCTAGAGGGGTCCTATATACCATGAAGGACCGTCGGTTGTGTTTATTTTTCCAACAGTGCAAATACGGGTACACACCTCGCCCTTTGATGGGAGGAGTTAGGGGGCTCAAGTCCCTGCAAGGTCTACAAACGTTAATCCTAACTAAAACCATAAATAATGGCTTTGGCTGTTTTCACATTTCAGCCCTGCGCAAATGACGGTACATCACTAATTTTATTATTCTGTCTTCCTCCCTCATTCGGGCAAAGATAGCCAGACGGTGTTTGAGGGTTAAATTCCCCTCTAGAGTTCAGTTGTCAATGACGCGCAAATGTGTGGGCACATCTCACCCTGTGACGTAAGAATATAGGGGTTCATATCCCTTAGAAGGAAACAAATGCTAATTACTTCACATTTCAAACCCTGGAAAATGCAGTTACGCATTTTACCTGGTCAACATCAGCCTGAAGAGCTTAGTTCGAATCCCTGTCGTGCTTGTGTACTGCGGCCGGTTTACTCCCTTATAGTCCACGGCTTGTGCCTGTGACGGGTATTAAGGCTCAGTTCTATATACCAATAAGCTTAACTTCATGGATATTAGCAGGAAAGTAGGGGGGATTGAATCCAGGTCGACCATGTCGCTCGGCCTTCACACAAATCCAGGTATATTTTATATCTTCCTCAGCCCTGATATTACTTATGAATTTATGTAGCTATATAATATTTCGTCAAAATACTCAAGTTACTCAATTCAATATTACCTGTGAATTAATGCAAGAGCTATATATTATTCCTAGGAAATATAGTTGTGAACATTAAATTATTTTTGCTGTTATTATAAGTGGCTCGAGGAGTAAAACGGTTGTTTTCACTTTTTCTTTGGGTATCAATCTACAGTCACAATGCATTTTATAATAATTTCTCTATACTTGCATCGATGGTCGCATGATCTAAGGTGTCACTAGATGTTTAGTGACATAATTATCGTCATTTGAAGCAAATATCTACCTTGTCTAGAAAAATCTGGTTGACTAGCAAAATGGTGGTGGATGCAGGAAGTACGGCCATTCTAACAGACATTAAATTTGCTAAAGATATCGAGGTTCAAATCCCGGATGTGCACGCCGTCTATATGTCAGGCTCATCTAATTATTGCGGGGGAGGGAATCGAATCCTTGGTCCCAGAGTGGGCATTAGACTCCACATCTGAACCTGCGCCCTTCAGAGGGCGACGACCAATGCACTTAGAGGCCTTGGGGGTGGGGGTTCATGACTTAAATAGGGTCTTTTCCACCCTCTTTAAAAATTTATAACAAGTTACGGTTGTTGCAACATCTGATGACCTCCACAAAGAGAGCGGCTATGACGAAGTGAGGGGAGGGAGGTGAAGTGAAAGGCAGTCCAACAGAGTCTTGTGAGAGGGAGTAATCAGTGTAACTTAGTTCATTCTATGCCATGGCGATGTAAGGAGGGTGGTAAGTGAGGGGGAAGTGAAAGGGGTCTTACGGCCGCGAACCATTTCTCACACTCTTCGCTAAGCGGCTGGCCATAGAAGATGCTCCCAGCGCTCACTAACGATGCCGAGGGAGGAGCGACCGACACCTTGGACCTCACGCCAATAAATAAAAAATAAACTCCAACTCCAGTCCCAATCCTATGACAATAAGCTCCCCACACCAATAAAAAAACTCCAACGGCCCGTCCGAATCCTAACCAGACATAAAAAATGGACAAGAATAAACCGCTGAAAGCTGGTCATGAAGAGGGAAAACCAATAAGAGAGAGACACAACATTACGTAATAACCAATCAAAGTGACACAGCAACCAATCAGAGAGCAACAACATTATGTAAGTATCACAATATACACTCTCTCCACATTGGGGTCAAAGGTCAATCTGGAACAGTTGGGCGTTCTAGGTAGTCTGGTAGTTGAACTTATAGCAAGTAGACTACTAAGGAACAAATTTATAGATTTTTACACCACTAGGTAGCCACGAGATAATGCACCTTTCATACCAAAATTAGGAAATACGTGTGATATTCTAGGCTTGATCTCTATACTAGTAGCACTTATCAGATACTTCTACAATGCATCCGATCTACTTTCATGTAAATAAAAATGCCAGTCTTGTTTCGTCTGGTTCACCGATGAATGTGAAAATGGCGTTTAAATCTTTTCCTGTTGTGGTTAGGTTAATTTTGTTACTAAATATTTTTCCCAGTCTTCACTGAAAATACAATCCAAACGAATAATACCAATTAGAGATGAAAGTTTTTCAGAATGTTGACACCCAGGGAAATGAGATGTATTATTATATTATTTAAGTATTAACATATATGAGATACAGTAGACCTTATATTAGTGACACATTCAACCACCGAGCGCTGGTGTCGAAGAGAGAACTGTTATTTTAAGTTATTAAGTTTAAGATAATGTTTCTGTGGCTAACGCCCTTGGAATAAATTAAAACAAAGTGTGAATTCTTCGACTTGGAATATCTCGAGTGTATTCGTTTAATAAATAAGGAGCATTTTCTGTAAAATATTAAATATATATTTAGGAGTAATATTAACACTAAGCCATGTTCTGATATAGATGAAAGTGTACGTTTAAAAGATGAATACATTACTATTCAGTATTGAAGATCCATTAGAACTTGTGTCAGCGCAATATACCAACTTGCACGCATGTAATCATCGGTTTCAGTAGAATTTAAGGTAATAAAACTGAAAGGTAATTTCCCTTTTATCATCCAATCTTCCTATTTTAAATCCGGTGAGCGTAGAACGCAACCAACAGCTAAAAAATGTGCGCCAAGTGGAGGAAATGTGGACTGCACACTTGTATTCTCACTAATGTTTATATTTCCACGGTTTTTATCTCTCGCCGCCATTAGGCAGCGACTGTTACTCTTATCGGCCGGGCGCCCATTGTCACGTTTGTGACGTCATCCTTGTGGAAATGTTCCTGGTTTTTTTTTCTCTCTCGCTGATACATTCCAGGTTCCTGTTATCCGCGGGTAAAACTAAACGGGGTGCTCACATTACAGGAGTAGTGTACAAAGTATCTATTTCAGTTTTTTTTATGATCTGTCTCCCCAACCTCCCTGTCATCGTTCAATAGCTTTATATCCACTTATACCCCGGTCAAGAAGCGCTGGCCCTCACACACTGCTACAGTCATGTAGATACACCTGCCTTTAAAGCCAATCGCCCTCCCGATTAGCCGATAGGTTGTCTATATTCTAACCCGCCTCGGTGGCGTAGTTGGCTAACGCGCTTGTCGTGTTGAGCTCGACTGCTGAGGACGGGGAGATCGAGGTTCGAATCTCGGTCAGGTGAACTGGGGGGGGTTTCCTAAATGGTTTTCCACTCTCCCTCCATGCAAATGCGGGTTCACTTCCTCTAATTAAACCTTCCCAATTCCTAATCCATTAGCGTAATTAGTAGTTAAAGCGTATTACCCGAACGGGTAGTAAGACGCGGTGCTAAATATTATATTATTATTATTATTATTATTATTATAAATCTATATTCTACACTTGACCATAGAGGCATTTGTCTGTATGAGACACTATTTACAATATTTTATTCTTATTTTTGTTTTAAAAATATGATATCACTGTGCGTGTGGTCACGTGGTGTAAATGCTAAACTCAGTCGGGTTTAATTGTGACGGGGAGTTCAGATGCCAGTCGGGTGTAATGAGATTTCATACTCCCCCCCCCCCTTAAATACAGTCCAATTTTCATAGGAAATACTTTTTTTTGAAAACACAAACTTTTTTTTCAGTCACATAGATTACATTTAACTATTATTATTATTATTTGTTTATATTTATTGATAATATATATTAAATTTGACAGTTGCAGGACAAGAAAGAAAGAAAAGATCTAGTAACATGGATAGCGGTCAGATATGGCCCTTCCTATTAAAATTGAACTATAACTGAACAGCGCATGCTCCAACCCGTTTATCTTGGGAGAGAGAGGAATTAGTTTGTCTCTTGCGCCCACTAACGACGACGGACTTACTCCTCTGCCCTTGTAAAAACTTTCCTCCGGAGAAGTGACGTGTGAGCGGGTTGCAATATGTTACCACTTCACTCACAGAGTTACACAGGAAAAATGTGTTAATGGGACGCTCTCGAAAAGTTTGTTCTTCGTCAGTAAACTGTTTCGGAATTCTAATTATTTCCCCGCAGCGCCAGTGACAGATGAACGGAACGGAAATCGAAGAGGTCCCCCTCCCCCCCTCTCCCGACTCTATGA
This sequence comes from Timema cristinae, assembly GCA_039000515.1. Taxonomy (NCBI): domain Eukaryota; kingdom Metazoa; phylum Arthropoda; class Insecta; order Phasmatodea; family Timematidae; genus Timema; species Timema cristinae. The sequence goes on from JBCFYV010011164.1 coordinate 55,207,683, forward strand.
CTTGTTGATTGATGGCGACAAGTTGAGAGTTTGGAAATGTTATTTCTACCGATACCCCTCCCCCCTCTCTAATCCCAATCCATCTAGGGGTGGGGGGTCTTGTTTTTGGAGTGTACAGATTTGTCAATCGCAGCACACTCTGACGTGCTTGTGGCCGGTTGCAAGGGGTAGCAACACTCACCCCAGTGAAGTATTTAGCAGAGAACATGTCCGTCCATCCGTAACCGCGCCACTCGGACTAAAGCAGCCCATAGCTCATGGAAATGTTGAATTATTTGTCTTATGACTCTAAGCTTGGCAGACCGGGGATCATATCCCAGTTGAGTGCTTTTCACCGTTCTTTGTCAGGGGTGTATTTATACTAGCATCGGTGGGCACACAGACTGGACGTTTGGCTCATCTGGTCTGATTTTTCCCTCATGAAAATGAGGATACCTAAATTATACTTACTCGATCCCTACCACCATCAGTGTGGTTAAAATGCGTTTAATTTGTCCTGGTGGTAGACGTGGTGGGTGTATTTATTTAGATTTAGACTAGATTATTTCTGGATTTTAAAGTTGGGTTAAGTGTTAAAAAGACAATTAGTTGGCGTCAAAAATAAATAAATATACATATATAAAAAACTCCAAAGAGTGAGTCAAAAGCAAGCTACATCTACCGAGCGGCCGCCTCATGTTGGTGATAACAATGACAACATTTGTGGATAGAGAGTGTCATGTTGTCACCACGAACCCTCCAGCCAATAGTCTCAGTTTTCTAGACGGGAGCTATAATTTCTTCATTTATTTGTGGATATCGATGCATGAGTAAAGAGTGACTATATCTCTATACAAGAGTGGAGTGTAACTATATCTTTATACACTAGTAGAGAGTGACTATATCTCTATACAAGAGTGGAGTGTAACTATATCTCTATACAAGATTAGAGAGTGACTATATCTCTATACACTAGTAGAGAGTGACTATATCTCTATACACGAGTAGAGTGTGACTATATCTCTATACAATAGTAGAGAGTGACTATATCTCTATACAAGAGTAGAGTGTGACTATATCTCTATACAATAGTAGAGAGTGACTATATCTCTATACAAGAGTAGAGTATGACTATATCTTTATACACGATGAGAGTGTGACTATATCTCTATACACTAGTAGAGAGTTACTATATCTCTATACACGAGTAGAGTGTGACTATATCTCTATACAATAGTAGAGAGTGACTATATCTCTATACAAGAGTAGAGTGTGACTATATCTCTATACAATAGTAGAGAGTGACTATATCTCTATACAAGAGTAGAGTATGACTATATATTTATACACGATGAGAGTGTGACTATATCTCTATACACTAGTAGAGAGTTACTATATCTCTATACACTAGTAGAGAGTGACTATATCTTTATACACGATGAAAGTGTGACTATATCTCTATACACTAGTAGAGAGTTACTATATCTTTATACACTAGTAGAGAGTTATCATATCTCTATACAAGAGTAGAGTGTGACTATATCTCTATACAAGATTAGAGTGTGACTATATCTCTGTGCACAGTAGAAAGTGACTATATTTCTATACACTAGTAGAGAGTGACTATATCTCTAAACACTAGTAGAGAGTGACTATATCTCTATACACTAGCAGAGAGTGACTATATATTTATAAAAGATTAAAGTGTGACTATATCTCTATACAAGAGTAGAGTGTGACTATTATCTATACAAGATTAGAATGTGACTATATCTCTATACAAGAGTAGAGTGTGACTATATCTCTATACAAGATTAGAGTGTGATTATATCTCTGTGCACAGTAGAAAGTGACTATATTTCTATACACTAGTAGAGAGTGACTATATCTCTAAACACTAGTAGAGAGTGACTATATCTCTATACACTAGTAGAGAGTAACTATATCTCTATACAAGAGTAGATAGTGACTATATCTCTATACACTAGTAGAGAGTGACTATATCTCTATACACGAGTAGAGAGTGAATATATCTCTATACAAGAGTAGAGTGTAACTATATTTCTATACACTAGTAGAGTGTGAATATATCTTTATACAAGATTAGAGAGTGACTATATCTCTATACACTAGTAGAGTGTGACTATATCTCTATACACGAGTAGAGAGTGACTATATCTCTATACACTAGTAGAGTGTAACTATATCTATATACACTAGTAGAGTGTGACTATATCTTTATACACTAGTAGAGAGTGACTATATCTCTATACACGAGTAGAGAGTGAATATATCTCTATACAAGAGTAGAGTGTAACTATATTTCTATACACTAGTAGAGTGTGAATATATCTTTATACACTAGTAGAGTGTGACTATATCTTTATACAAGATTAGAGAGTGACTATATCTCTATACACTAGTAGAGTGTGACTATATCTCTATACACGAGTAGAGAGTGACTATATCTCTATACAAGAGTAGAGTGTAACTATATCTATATACACTAGTAGAGTGTGACTATATCTTTATACACTAGTAGAGAGTGACTATATCTCTATACACGAGTAGAGAGTGAATATATCTCTATACAAGAGTAGAGTGTAACTATATTTCTAAACAATAGTAGAGAGTGACTATATCTCTATACACTAGTAGAGTGTGACTATATCTTTATACAAGATTAGAGTATAACTATATCTCTATACACAGTAGAGAGTGACTGTATCTCTTTACACAGTAGGGGCGACTATATATCTATACACGAGTGGATTTGCCAATCAGACGCCAGTAAGGAGTCACGAGGGGGACTGTAGATGCTGGATGGGTAAACTGATATATTGTTTCACATAAGCGATTTATTACTTTGGTTTTCCCGTTCTATTCCTTCTCTAACTCAGTTGCATTTATTTAAAACTAGGCATTTCCTAATCTCTGTTTTTATTTAAAGTAACTAAGGGGCATTAGCGAGTAGGGGATATGTCGGTGGGAGAAAAGAGGGATTTAAGTTTGTATCCACAGTAAAGATTCGGTGGTCAGCCAATTCCCCATTCAAGACCAAATGGTTGTTAGTCATAGACAGGAAGATTGGTTGACTACCGAGACTAGAATATAAATGCTACCCTTGACGTTTCAAAAAATAGTTGATATTTTCTGTTGGGGACTTGCCCCCTCCTCTCATTGCCCTAATAAATCTTGAATATTCGTATATACAGTAACCCCGTGGCTTCATTGGTGCTGACTGACAGCTCACAGCTCACAGCTCACTTCTGAAGTCAATATTTAGGTATATACCTAAGTTATGACTGTCAGAAGTGACAGCTGCTATACACGTGTTTTTGGATATCATATGGTTTGGCGTAGGGATACATAATTTGGTCTGGTAACTTTTCAAAGCCATCAGCTGTCAGCTGTCAGTCAGCACCAAAGAAGCCATGGGGCTACTGTAATTATCTATAAAGGTATAAATAACCTTAGAACAACGTTTGGGTGTCAAGTACTAAACGCTGCTGTATTAGGTTAAGTTGCTTTGTGAGCCATGTGCTGATTAACTCTGTGTTTAAAAAGTGATATTTTAAATACCACAAATAATAATAATGATAGTAGACAATTGACCACTCTTTTTTTTAACGTTCTATATCAAAGCCACTAAAATGCTATTTATCCGCCTTGCCCAGCTCTAATTGACAACTCGCTCGGGAGAGGGAGAAGGTTAGGGGAGAGGGGGTTATGGAGGGATAACATACCAACATACCAAATCAAGTGGAATCATCGATTGTATGTATGTGTGGGAATCATTCATATTATAGATTAATATTTTTTTTCCACCCCCAGTTTTTGTCAGATTAATAAATCGTGCGATTGAAAGACTAATTATGGACGGGGATTTCATTACATCCGTCGAATACATTTGGTTCCAGTCTAGTGTGTGTGTTTTCAAGAGTCAGCTCACACATCATTCAACAAGGGAGGGAATAAATTCAACACTGATTTTTAATTTAACTAAACAGTGCACACGTGAAAAATACCATTCGTATTAAATGTAACAAATAGAATATTTAAATAATAATTATTATTACTATCTGTGGATGAATTCCTGTGCGCTGAATAGAGTAGGCCGATAATAAAAAAAAACATGTGACTAAAAATATCAATACAAAACCCAATAACAAAGGTTGAGTCAATCCAGAGGATCAAACAGTTTTGCTGCAAATAGACAGCGAGGCTAGAATTATATTATCAACAAACAATTTGATAATATAATTGAGCTATAAATTATTACTAACCATGTGTGCACCCAAACAAAACAATAAATTGTATCAATTCATTTCAATGTTATTTACAAACAAAAGCTCATTCAAACAAAACAATAAATTGTATCAATTCATTTCAATGTTATTTACAAACAAAAGCTCATTCGCAATTGTTGAAACGAGTATCATGGTCCCAGTTCAGACCCAGAGGAAGCCTATAATAATGTAAATTATATGTGTGTTGGTTTATACTGCGTTGCTGTGAGATGGAGAATGTTCCGTTTTGAAAAAATAAGCAATTATTTTTAAATGGAAAATGTTCTAGTTATTTAAATTAAATAAATGTAATCGAAATAGTTCAAGTTTAATTTCTCCTGATGACATTAACAACAAAAACATGATCAAATGAGTTTACAATAAGTGAAATATCAGTCCTCCTATCCCACTTCCTTGTCGACTACAGCGCTCAGTGGTTGAATGTGTGACTAGTGGCGGGTCTGCTGTATACCAGATATGTTAATACCCGTTCCCTTAGAATTATATCATCTGAAATTTTACCGACATTTTATCAGGTAGTTAGTACATACTTTCATTAGTACATCTTATTTCTAGTAGTCTTAGAACCACTGCACAGCCAAATTAGTACATATTATTTCTAGTAGTCTTAGAACCACTGCACAGCCAAATTAGTACATCTTATTTCTAGTAGTCTTAGAACCACTGCACAGCCAAATTAGTACATCTTATTTCTAGTAGTCTTAGAACCACTGCACAGCCAAATTAGTACATATTATTTCTAGTAGTCTTAGAACCACTGCACAGCCAAATTAGCACCAACTGTCGTCAAACAACATCCTATACAAAGCATCATAATCTAAAATAGATCTAAGTCAGGGGTGAACAACTTGTGGCACGCGGATGCATTTCAAATGGCATGCCTAAAGTCACAAAATATAACATTAACAAATTTGACGAACAAATAAATCACCTAATTGGGCCAATTAAATAACTTTCTAAAATGTTAGCTCTACTAAGTTGACCGTCTCTGATGTGATGTTTCCCACTATTTCATCACTACTAGTCCCTGTTATTATTATTGTTGTTATTATTATTATTAGCACCACGTCTTACTAACGTTACTTACTGAGGTTTTGTTGATTTACTGTTATACTTTTATTTTTTGTTAAAAACTATATATTGAAAGTTTATTTGCCAAACTTTCTGATACTAAGAAAGGAGATGTAAATTTCAATTGAAGACACAGGCAAACAGCAACAATTTCCTCCCCTACATGGTTAGTACTCCCAGTGAGCAAAGTAACAATGTCCTTCCCTCTAACGGTTAGTACTCCCAGTGAGCAAAGTAACAATGTCCTTCCCTCTAACGGTTAGTACTCCCAGTGAGCAAAGTAACAATATCCTTCCCTCTAACGGTTAGTACTCCCAGTGAGCAAAGTAACAATATCCTTCCCTCTAACGGTTAGTACTCCCAGTGAGCAAAGTAACAATATCCTTCCCTCTAACGGTTAGTACTCCCAGTGAGCAAAGTAACAATGTCCTTCCCTCTAACGGTTAGTACTCCCAGTGAGCAAAGTAACAATGTCCTTCCCTCTAACGGTTAGTACTCCTCCCACCTTTCCTTCTAACCCAAGCCCCCAAAAAACCAAAAATTACACGATAATCTATAATCTATGAAATGGGGATTTAGGGGGCAATTATTTATGTAAACCAAATAAAATAACTGTTGTGAGGAGTACAGGATTTTAACATGCGTGGGTATTATGAGAACCAAAAAATAATAGTATGGTAGTTAAAAAGAGAGATTTGAGGGGAGATGAGTGTTAGGCAGAGGGAAAAGATTATCTGGACCGATGTAATCCCTAGATTATGGTTGTTTCTGTTACAGGCAACTCTTCATCAATTCAAACAATATGACCGTGTTGATGGTGTTGTTCTCTCAAAATAGAGCGTGGCTGAAAACTCCTGGATAGACCTGCCGGAGCAAGAACTGACTAACTGCCCCTCGGCTGCAGGAGTTGGTTGGCGGAACTACGGGATAAACTGGTCCGGAGCAAGAACTGACTAACTGCCCCTCGGCTGCAGGAGTTGGTTGGCGGAACTACGGGATAAACTGGTCCGGAGCAAGAACTGACTAACTGCCCCTCGGCTGCAGGAGTTGGTTGGCGGAACTACGGGATAAACGGTCCGGAGCAAGAACTGACTAACTGCCCCTCGGCTGCAGGAGTTGGTTGGCGGAACTACGGAATAAACTGGTCCGGAGCAAGAACTGACTAACTGCCCCTCGGCTGCAGGAGTTGGTTGGCGGAACTACGGAAAACTGGTCCGAGCAAGAACTGACTAACTGCCCCTCGGCTGCAGGAGTTGGTTGGCGGAACTACGGAATAAACTGGTCCAGAGCAAGAACTGACTAACTGCCCTCGGCTGCAGGAGTTGGTTGGCGGAACTACGGGATAAACTGGTCCGGAGCAAGAACTGATTAACTGCCCCTCGGCTGCAGGAGTTGGTTGGCGGAACTACGGGATAAACTGGTCCGGAGCAAGAACTGACTAACTGCCCCTCAGCTGCAGGAGTTGGTTGGCGGAACTACGGGATAAACTGGTCCGGAGCAAGAACTGACTAACTGCCCCTCAGCTGCTGCAGGGGTTGGTTGGCGGAACTACGGGATAAACTGGTCCGGAGCAAGAACTGACTAACTGCCCCTCAGCTGCAGGAGTTGGTTGGCGAAACTACGGGATAAACTGGTCCGGAGCAAGAACTGACTAACTGCCCCTCGGCTGCAGGAGTTGGTTGGCGGAACTACGGGATAAACCGGTCCGGAGCAAGAACTGACTAACTGCCCCTCGGCTGCAGGAGTTGGTTGGCGAAACTACGGGATAAACCGGTCCAGAGCAAGAACTGACTAACTGCCCTCGGCTGCTGCAGGAGTTTGTTGGCGGAACTACGGGATAAACCGGTCCAGAGCAAGAACTGACTAACTGCCCCTCGGCTGCAGGAGTTGGTTGGCGAAACTACGGGATAAACTGGTCCGGAGCAAGAACTGACTAACTGCCCTCGGCTGCAGGAGTTGGTTGGCGAAACTACGGGATAAACTGGTCCGGAGCAAGAACTGACTAACTGCCCCTCGGCTGCAGGAGTTGGTTGGCGAAACTACGGGATAAACTGGTCCGGAGCAAGAACTGACTAACTGCCCCTCGGCTGCAGGAGTTGGTTGGCGAAACTACGGGATAAACTGGTCCGGAGCAAGAACTGACTAACTGCCCCTCGGCTGCAGGAGTTGGTTGGCGAAACTACGGGATAAACTGGTCCGGAGCAAGAACTGACTAACTGCCCCTCGGCAGCAGGAGTTGGTTGGCGAAACTACGGGATAAACTGGTCCGGAGCAAGAACTGACTAACTGCCCCTCGGCAGCAGGAGTTGGTTGGCGAAACTACGGGATAAACTGGTCCGGAGCAAGAACTGACTAACTGCCCCTCGGCTGCAGGAGTTGGTTGGCGGAACTACGGGATAAACGGTCCGGAGCAAGAACTGACTAACTGCCCCTCGGCTGCAGGAGTTGGTTGGCGGAACTACGGGATAAACTGGTCCGGAGCAAGAACTGACTAACTGCCCCTCGGCTGCAGGAGTTGGTTGGCGGAACTACGGGATAAACCGGTCCAGAGCAAGAACTGACTAACTGCCCCTCGGCTGCAGGAGTTGGTTGGCGAAACTACGGGATAAACTGGTCCGGAGCAAGAACTGACTAACTGCCCCTCGGCTGCAGGAGTTGGTTGGCGGAACTACGGGATAAACGGTCCCGAGCAAGAACTGACTAACTGCCCTCGGCTGCAGGAGTTGGTTGGCGAAACTACGGGATAAACCGGTCGGGAGCAAGAACTGACTAACTGCCCCTCGGCTGCAGGAGTTTGTTGGCGAAACTACGGGATAAACTGGTCCGGAGCAAGAACTGACTAACTGCCCTCGGCTGCTGCAGGAGTTTGTTGGCAGGGACCGGGAATTTAAACCCCATTTTTTTCCCTTTCAGGAAGTTTCAATTAAATTTCGACACAAAATATACCTAGCTGAGAATTAGAGTTTGGGGAAGGGGTGCACCAATTCTAATTCTGTGTGTTTGTTATTTTATAGGGCAATATTTGACCCATATCGATGCTCACAAGATAAAAAAGGCGTCAGTTTCGTCTTGTCTGGTTTGACGGGTGACGAGGAGGCCGGGTGTACTGAAGGTGGTATTTTCCTAAAATGTTCCCTAATATCCCTGTGGGCAGATTAAATCACATTTATTCTCAATTATACCTTTCTCATCCCTACTCTCATGTTTTAATAGAGATAGCTCCGGTGGTTAGAAAACACGCAAATATTGACCAATGGTAGAACGTGTTCATACACTTTTAATTATACATGCTAGTATATACTTGTATTAAGCAAAATAGAATAAATGTTATAATATACAATGTTACAGATACATTGAGAAAAGAACATAACAATAAATTTCATATTTATAATTACACTATAAAAAATTGTACTTTTGCTTATAGCTTAGAAACTATAGTATTTGTAAAAATATATTTCAAACAAAAAGTTTTAGATTAAGTAGGCCTACTTGAGCTTTAAAGTGGTAAATTATTTCGTATCTCAAATTGTTACGGAGATATGATCGAATTTTGAAGTGTATGCATATGTCCTAAAAGTCATTTTCATGTAAAAATGAAATTTCCCTTTTTTTACAAAGCTAAGCAGTGTCTAGATACAGATTTAATCAGAATCATTAAGGCGGACTTTGAAAAATTAATTTTATTTCTTTTTGCCCTTTACTACCCTTAATTTTAGGGCTAGGTATTTATTCCAAAAATTCTTCGGGTGGACTTTATGAAAACCTTAGAACCAAAGTCTTAGCCCAATCGGTAAAATGGTTTCTTTTATAGTCCGATATAAAGACAGATATCAAAGCAAAAAAGAAAAATTCTGTTTCAGGGGGTAATTAAACGTTGACATTTAAGTAGTGCGGGGGATTAATGGGTACAGCCCCTAGGCTATTTTCCATGAGTGAGAGTGTGTATTGTGATGTAGATTAACCTACTTTCCACATCCGTTTGATTTACCGTTATTTCCCCCACTCCTTCAACCCCCTACCGCCTTCCTCCCTTCTCCTGACCTCATTTCTCATGTTATCCCTCCCCACTCCCCTACAACCCCCTCACCTACCAACCCCCGACATGTTGGTTCTTGATGATTAATTATTAATGATTGTAAATTAATTATTGTTAATTAATTATTGGCTACGATTGAGGTGTTGGAGTTTTTATTCATTGATTAGGGCGTTGTAGTTTATTTAGAACCTCATGCTATGGCTGTCTTATGTAGAATGAACATTGGCTCTTCTGTCACAAGGCTCTGTCCCGGAACAATCAACACGAACCTAGCGCTATGGCTGTCGGGGGTAGAGTGTGATAAATGGTTCCCCTGCCTTGAGAACACCCTCCTTAGAAGTATGTGTTGCAACCCTGGCGCCAGTTTGGCGGGTCGACAAGACAAGAATATATCGCGAGGGTGCAATGGGTTTCACTTGGCGACAGTTTGGCAGCCCGACAAGACGAGTTGAGACAAGAATAGATAATGAGGTCATTGCCCCGGGCAACGGGGGCTTTCCCCTGGCGAAAGCTTGGTGGCTCATGAGACAAGAATAGATCGCGATCTATGTCAGTGTGTCGCAAACCCTTGGGTTTTCCCTGGTGCCAGTAAGTTGGCCTGACAAGACGAGTTGAGACAAGAATAGGTATGAGGTCATTGAACCGGGCAATGGGTTTTCCCTGGCGCCAGGTTGGCGGGCAGACAAGACAAGTTGGGACAAGAATAAATCGTTACCCTGTTCTTCTTCTCGTACCATGTGACGTCAAACGAGAGTGGCGCCCACTTGGTTGTCTATTTAGAAGCGTTTGTAGAGTGGTTCAAGATGGACAAGTTACAGCAGCTGGTAAATATTGTCGACGCCGTGCAGACCGTAGAATTGTGTGATCTAACCGTAGATCAAAAGTACTTGGTGGATAAATTAAAAGCGGTCAATACAAAGTTCGGGAGACGTCTAATAGCGTATCTAGAGGGTGAGTTTTGTGTATTTTTACCCTGTCGTTTTGGTACTCTAACAGATGAAGACGTGTTTGAGCTAAATAAAGAAAAACTGGTATTTACCTGCGCCGGAGTAAAACCCGGTTCACCTGCCATTGTGAACTTTGAACGGGTTTAAGAGACGGTGCAGCTAACAACGACAACATCGGACAGCGGAGAGGTTAATACATTGGCATCGTAGACCCTACAGGACGTTTAGCTCTCAGATACGCTCACCATACTTAGAACTTGCTATATTAATTTAATGTTTGTGGATCATACGATTGAGGGGCGTGCCTATATGACTACGAAGAATGTTCACAGTGTGGTGGTGAGTGATAGGCAGGTAATTTACAAAGTAGAAGAGCGAGGCTATATCGAGTTTTGCGACTCTACCTGTCACACGATAAGAGCGATGGAAGTACTACCCTACGAGAGAATCGAGGAAACTTGCATGTGTGATATGACGTGCACCGTGTATAATTTCCGCAAAGGGGACGTTGTGGCTGTGTTGCCACGGCCACCACCACCACCACTTTTCCACCACCTGCCACCGTTCTTCACGACGGCGCCGCCACCCCCAGAGTCACCCGAGTACCCACTATCAGAGTCACCCGAGTACCCCCACCAGAGTCGTCTACCTACCAGGCATCAGAGTCACCCGAGTACCCGCAACCAGAGTCTTCTACCTACCAGTCAGTAGATTCACCTGCGTGCCCACTACCAGTGGAGGAGGAGGTAAAGTTCGAAGAACCAGTAAATCTCGAGGATTTAACAATGTACAAAAATTATTCAAATGTTAAAATTATAGGTGAAACGCCCAATGACAACATACTCGGTCTGGGCAGTTTCAGAAACGTCTTCCTTCCAAATTCAATATATTATTTGGAAAGTAAGCGATTTAAATCTAAAGCATGCTGTATGATATATCTCGGAGGACAAAGTGTGATGTTTAAAAGTGAATTAATAAACTAGACGTGCTTATTTGTTTGTAGCACTCTGCCGGTGACATTTTGATAAAGGTGAGAGGAGGTAATACAGTTTGTGAGTAGAGTGAGAGTGTTTGTTTTGATGCATCTCCAATTGACATTATGCCATTTAAATGCGGCAGATCCTATACAAAGCTCTCCAATCTTATTCGGCACAAACATCAATGTCATCAAACACTTCCAAATGCTGCTCACCAGGATGCCAGTTGGGACGAGGAGGTATTGTGCAGTGCGTTAGACCTGAGGAATACAACCGTGTCAAGTGCTTAAATGAACTTGTGAACAACAAAAGTTATTACGTTGTGCTATTGGAAGAGAACTGAATGTTGTTATGCTCGAGTTTGTTGGAAGAGTAAGATTGCCAGATAAAAACTGTGGAGACATTGTCAATATACGTTCTAGCACCTCTCAGCGTGTCCTGAATTATTTTGGAGTTGGCCCCTACTCATTTTCTAGATGGTAGATGTATTTTATATGTATTGGTCAAAAGACTTAAATAATATTTCTGCTTGTTGTTGTTGTTATGAATGTTTTAAATTAAACAAATGCTGACTCTCAATAAAAAACTGCCAATAAAATGTTATTATTCTTAACGCCTAAATAAGCTGGTTGGAGAATCAAAGACATGAAGGAGAAGGCAACATTGTTGTGACTTAGGTGTCTACCTAAGGAGAAAGTATTTTGTCCATAATGTTTGAGACGGATCTTCTATGATAGGAGAGAGAGAGAGGGTGTAGACGTTAAAACGCAAACATAACAGTTTTATAATATTTATTCCCACAACACTTAAACAAAAAAAGAAATTTAATGTCTGCCAAAAATATTTTGATATAATAATATATTTAACTTTCATAAAAAATTACAAGTAATACACTTATGAGGATCTTGAAATTATTTTAAATTAATATGTTGTTACGTTTTAAATATGAAACTATATACACTGACATAATATATAACATTTACACTAAACAAATTAGTCACTTAAACAGCAACAAGAAATTTAATGTCCGCAAAAATATGTTGATATAATAATATATTTACTTTTACAAAAAAAAATCACAATTAATACACTTATGAGGATCTTGAAATTATTTTAAATTAATATGTTGTTACGTTTTAAATATTATACAAAAGAAGTGGAAATAAGTGGTGTGAGACTATATATGTAAAGTAAAACTTAAGTCATACATACTATAGTCATTTGTGAAATGGTTGTTATAATATTACTTTCTACGTATTTCAGACAATATTGTGACTTCTAAGAGTTCAATCACCATAGTCACATGCTCCTCTCAGAACTGTTGATTGCACCATTTGTTCACTAATGCCTCAATATCTTGTAGGAATAATGGAATGTAAGTGTACCTGGAGGGAGAATGAAAAAAAAGTCTATTAGAAAACCTCCCCGGCGCTGATGAAGGAATCTATAGTATGGCGTTGTCCTCATCGAGCATACACAGTGTCGGTGGCATGTAGAACTGTCGTAGGACGTCACGGACGTCACAATCCTCTACTTCATCAAAGGAACACTTCTTGGAAGAGTCGTTCTTCAGCAAACATTTGTTGTCCGGAGTTTGAGAAAATGGTGGGGTGTCATTCAGTATAGATGTCTCAGAACTTCTGGTGTTAGTTCAAGAGAGAGGGATCACGACACCGCCATCTTCGCAAGGAGTATCTGTTTAGAAACCGGACGGTGTATAGCACCAGGGGTATGAAGGGGCCTGCTGTTTCTGTAACTTCTCTTCTTCAAACTCTTTCAGCACGCGTTTCATTATGTTTTTGATCAGCACCGATTTTCTCAAGTAATTCTTAGAGTCCTTTATTTTCTTCAGTTTATTTTTAAAAACCTTTATCATGGAAGGTCTATCCTCGACGACGATGCCGCTGGCGGTGCAGAAACTTCAACCGTAGTTGTGAGTATTGTCAAAAATGTTATCAACGGTGTGTCCATTGTCCAACACTGAGACCTTCATACCGGCTCTAAGCAGCACAGATGTGGTTGCCTTACGATCAGGTGCAGGGTTGTCACCTGCAACACATTCAACTCCATCTCACCTTGGCTGTTGTGGGTCAATAAGCATGAACCGAAGACATAAAAATAGTTTTGCATGGTCGCGAATAAAAAGTTATTATTACAGTTATTTATAGTAATATTTATCAAAACTGTATCTAAGAAATATGTTTATATTTATATAATGTATCCCTAAGGTGTGTTAACGCATAGCTCATCATGCCAAGAGTCAAACATAGATTCTCTAATCTAAACGAGAAAATAGAATAGAATTGAAAGGTGCGTGCTATACCGATATAACTCACGTTAAACAGAGTATATTATTTAATTTATATTCGAGTTTTTTTCTAAAGACCTATAATTTACTAACTCTTTAATAATTGAAATCTTTTTAAAGTGTTATGAACTTATACTTATGAGTGGGGGAAAAAAACAAAAAAAAAACGCTCTTTGCGCCTGAAAGGGTTCGAACCACGAACTCCCGTCACCGTCCTCGTTGAAAGAAAAAATTATCACCATGGTTCGAACCACGATTAGGAATCTCTTCTTCGCTAATGATGTGTGAGGCGCTCCTAAAAACCCGTTATTTGTAACATATGTATTCACAGGACGTAAACAAATAGTAGCGCGTGTCATTCCTATTGACATGCTTTTAAACATCATGAGCGGTCACATCCAGGGGATATATTAGGGTGGTTTCCTACTATCCATAAACAATATTATGAAGCCCATAAGTAGGCTTTTCTCGCAACATCCGTAAGCTAATCTAAAAGACAATCAATTCCTATGGCTATAAGTTTTCTGTTGTAATGTTTAACACTCCCAGGATATACATTTAGTTGATAGCGTATCTGACCACAGTGTCAAGGGTGTCCCTTAGTAAATCTAGTTTATTAAGCTTTAATTCCTTCCTGTAGATATGTAGGCTCTAAATATCCAATATAAGTTTTAATATTCACGCTAAGCTAATCAAATCAACGCCATAGTAATAGCTTCCTTCATTCGTGTCAGGTATTTAGGGAGGCTTTCCAATCACATGTAATTAACTGCGGTGCTTTACAAACTTGCTAACCTACGTTTGGATTTTAGGGACACATAATAGTTATCGGGATTTCTTCATCAAACCCGAGACTCATAATAGAGAAAAATAAGTATCGTTCACTTGAATTTATTTTAAATATCATATGGAACAATCACGGCGACTACATTTTATTAAATAATGTATAACTTTTACATATGTTCTTAAGTTAAATACCCAGGGAAAAATCATGGCGGCTATATATTTTGATAACATAAATAATAACTTTTACATAAGTTTATAATTAAAATATATAGGAAAAAAAATCATGGTGTTTATATAACTTTTACATAAATTCAAGTTGTAACGCTTTAAATATCTAGAGATTGTGTGTTAATTAATTCCCTTAGCACAAATAAAATAATTAGCCGATTTTATATTTCCATCAAACATTAATATATATTTATAAAATTTTATAACTGTCTCAAATTAGGGTTTTGTAATACCGCAGGGACTATAAATTTGTTTATTTAATAAATTCACTAAAAATAATAGAAAATTAAATGAACAGCTTCTATATTTCCTGCAAAACGTTGAAGTAATTAAATATTGAGTTACTAATGTTTGTTACACTTCATTACAATTTTGAGCATTTCATCTGTCGGCTTTATCATTTAACTATGTCAAATTCAAATATTAACAACATTCATATCCTTTACCGCCCAACTATGTCAAATAAGCCTTCATATAAATCTATGTAATTGAAAACATTAAGCTTTAAGCTTTAAGCCCAATAATCTAATATTTGTTTGATTATTTGATTTTACATATTATGGTATTTTAAAGTGTTATGAGCTTCGTTGTTACATCTTCATTACACTTTTGGTCGTTTTACATGACAGCTTTATCATTCAACTAATATACTATTTTGACGCAAAGAGTAAAAGTAATCTCACATCTATATGTGCATTATGTGTCGTCTACGTATTCCTAGGATGCAAACAAACATCTTTCTAACTTCCTAGCGGTGAATCATGACATTCCTACTGACCTACTCTTGTAAATCACAGCCAGGGAAAATATTAAGGTGATTTCTCACTCTCCTTCAACACTGTTGTGTCTTGTATTGGTGCAGAAACCCTTAAGTAGGCTTTCCTCGCAACATCTGTTCAAGTTATTTGTAAGGTAACCTAAAAATCAAACAATTCCCATCAACTCTTAGGGTCATAATTTTTCTGTTGCAATGTCAAACAAACACTCCAGAGTACCCATTTAACCCAACACCTTAGTTTAGTTGGTAGAGTATCTGTCCACTGAATTAAGGATTCCCTTCGAATCTTGGGTGGGTGAAATAGGGCTAGCTTTCCACTGTTACACAATGCAAATGCGTGTTTACTTCCTCTAAATTCAACCTTTCTAATTCCTAATACATTAGTACTTAAGCATATAACGTGAACGGGTAGTAAGCTGTTGTGTTAAATAATAATAATAATTAAAAAATTGTTGAGACCATATAATGTGTTCCAGTTCGCCAAATAATTACGTCCAAGTTTCCATTTTAGAAATAAATGTTGATAATATTTATAGGAAGTTAGGGGTTTGACCCTAACCGGTTAGACCAAAATGTTGACTCAAACATGGTTTATGAATAGATTAAACAAATGTTATTTCGGGCCAACAGAGATAGTCTGGTTGCACTCAACGCTGACTCTGAATAGCACATCTCAGTTCGAATACCATCAGGGCCCACTGGGGGCTCGGTTTTCCACAATGTCATCGTCCGTTAATTTTCTAATAGTCTGGAATATGTTCTTTAAAAATTCCCATTCTTCATCCTGTGTCTCTTAATCGATGTTAGTTATGAGCAGATCGGACCAATAGTAAGTGTCCCGCGCTGTTTGTCTTACTTACACCCGATTCGCTGGAAGCCAGGTTGTGCCAAGTTGTGCTTTGTCACTTCCCTTGCAATAATTCGCTGCAAAAAATTAATATTCCCTGAGATATTTTTGCTAAGCTCACAAAATACTAGGAAAGAAACGCAGGAAGGAATAGACTAGAAGGTAGGAAGGGACAGTTTCCTTTTGTTTGGTTTTGGGTTCTTGCCCGCAAAGATAACAAATAGCGCTAAGTGTAGTATATATATATATATATATATATAAAACTGACATGAAGATGGTACGTAGACATGTCTGAGTACGAGAGTTGGTACGTAGACATGCCTGAGAAGGAGAGTTGGTACGTAGACATATCTGAGAGGGAGAGTTGGTACGTAGACATGCCTGAGAAGGAGAGTTGGTACGTAGACATGCCTGAGTAAGTTAGTTTGTTTCTTTAGGTTCTAGCTGTAGCCTCGCTTCAAGTGTCTTCATTTATTCATGTTTCGAAACGAAAGCTTTAAGAAGCGATTCATAAGGTACGAAGTTAGAAATCTGTCGTTGAACGAGACGCAAAGCAAACCCAGGTGTTAGCGAATCACAAAACCGCTCAATATAAATCCAGATTTTACCCACGTCTTCTCTTATCCCTGAAAACAAATGTGGACCGATATTAGCTTCGGGTGGTGTCACGGGATTACTAATGAAACATCTGACTGTCGGAGTGAGTGTGTCATTGGATCACACACTGTGGCTTCGGGGGGGGGCTATGGTTTTGTGCCCTCTCACTCTACCTCTCTCTGTCTCTGGTACCATTCCATGCTCGAGTTGGGAATTTCAATCATGGTCTCACGCGTCGGTACTTGCGGCAAACATTAACACCCTCTCCCTCCTCTGCGTGAGGTCTACCACCACCCACCCAGAATAGCAGCTTCGCGCGTGTCCAGTGCGTGGGCGCGGGACGATACAGAGTAGCGTTGGTGATATTAGTTCGCTGTGAAGTGCGCCAATTGGCAAGTTACTCATTAACTTTAGTAAAAACGTGATTTACAAACGTTAGTATTTTATCAACACAGCCTAGAAGCTAGCTTAGGCTTTTACTTAAAAAAACTTAATAAAAAGCCTCCCACCCTTGCAAAACGGAAACACACACTAAACTAGAGTAGATTTGTATTAACTGTCACGTCCAACACACGGTAATTAACGACTTGCTATAAAGTAGAGAGGATGATAGTGTTTAGATTAAGTTCATCCTCATTATCTATGGTGTAGTTTATAAGATAGTCATAGTGTAATCAGTCAAGGTAAGACTGCTACCTTGCTTGGTTCCTCTATGGTGTAGTTTATAAGTTAGTCATAGTGTAATCAGTCAAGGTAAGACTGCTACCTTGCTTGGTTCCTCTATGGTGTAGTTTATAAGTTAGTCATAGTGTAATCAGTCAAGGTAAGACTGCTACCTTGCTTGGTTCCTCTATGGTGTAGTTTATAAGTTAGTCATAGTGTAATCAGTCAAGGTAAGACTGCTACCTTGCTTGGTTCCACTATGGTGTAGTTTATAAGATAGTCATAGTGTAATCAGTCAAGGTAAGCGTAGCTATGGGGTTCGCCTGTGATACGGACACAAGCAATTACACGGCCAATACAGCGCGGAGATCTACTGAGAGAAGACTGACGGCTATGGTGAGACGAGACGGGGGATATTACCACTGAGTTATCTATCTCCACTCTGGGAGCAGAGGAGTCAGTCTCGTCTTGTCTGGATCACCGCGTCCAATCTACCCGTTCAGGATTATATCCCTAACCTTCTCACAGCCAGCGAGTAAATGCAATGCTAGTCTAACATCTTGAACCATTCAATCCTAACTACAGGTATAGTGTGTGTTTTAATCACAGTGTCTTACTACCCGTTCTGGTTGTACGCAATTACGCTCATGTATTAGGACGAGTAAGGCTGAATTTAGAGGAAATGTACCCGCGTTTGCATTAAGGGGGGAAAACTTTGTACACCTGACTGGTAATCGAACCTAGATTCCCTTTCCATCAGATTAATGAGATAAAAAAACGCTTCGGTGGCCGCATGGTCTAAGGCTTCACTGTGGCAATAGATTAAACTACCAAAGATGGGAGTTCGGGGCTCAATCCTGTCGAGTGTACTGAGGGTAGTTTAAAAAAAAGTGTTTTCCACTCTTCCTTCACGCAAATGTGGGTGTTCTTCCTTTAATGAAGCCTTACACATTAGTTTAATCAGTACATAAGCGTATAACCCAACCGGGTAGTAAGACGTGGTGCTAAAATACTTTAAAAAACGGGCTAAATGAAACTGACATTTAGTCCGCGTGATCACCAATGCAGGTCGCACAAAATGTATCTCAAAATTAAACAGGATATCTCACTCAAAATAATTTACAGCCGAACAAATGAAGAACAACCCGTGAAACTTTCGTTAGTTTTGTTGAACTTTTCTACTATACCATTAGCTTCATTAATTAAAGAATTGAACGCCATCTTTCATTTATTTCTTTTTATTCTTGTTCCTACCAATTTAATTTTAATTGGAAAACCAATCTTTCGAAAGAAAGGGGTGGGGGGAAGGAGTGAAGCGGTTGTTTAAGTTTTTTTCCTTTGAGAAAATCATCTCTGAAAGAATTTTTAAAGTTATATTTTGATTGCTAAGAAAACAGTTACGAAATTCCCTGGATTTGAAACTAAATACATTTTTTTGAACGTAGTAACACACAACAATAATAATAATGTTCCAAATCAAGCTGTTACAAAATGTACTTTGTTTCTGGTCCGGGTGACCGTAGTAATCCGGGGCAATTTATTAAACACACGCATTTTTCATCTTTATAAAAACATATTTTTTTCTTTCAGAAAGCTTACATAACTTTTTTTTGTGAATATAGATAAAAACTCGTTTTTTAAACGAAGATATAACTACGCGAGCAATTAAGCTCTCCTAGCACCGGTGGACACATAGACCAAAGTGTCAGTCTCATCTTGTCTGGATCGTTGGTGACTGGAAGATCAGAGTTTGAATCCCGGTCGGGTGGATTAAGGACTATTTTTACCTATTTTTAAAAATCACTATCCACGCAAATACGGGTATATTTCATCTAAATTCAATCTTTCTCATCCTTAACACATTAGCGTGCTTAGTACATATGTGTTCAACCTGAACAGGTAGTAAGACGTGATGCAAAAAAAACATGGTTTTCGCTTAGGATTGCCTTAACACTCCCTGAAATTCAAAAAACTTGTATTTGACAATAACAAAAGAGAGATGGGAAAAAAAGCACCTCAAGGTGGGGATGTAAGGGGATACAAGTAAAGGCGAATGTTTTTGCAGTTTTTATGGCAAAACTTTTTTTTTATAAAATAAATAAATTATTGCTCCAGTACTAATATAGAGTTTAATTTTCTTCACATGATGATGTCAACAGTTGTTAAATATCTGTCATGAGCATAGCGGCATTAGATGACACACTTTTTATATGGAGAGAAAAAGTTGTTATTAAATTCCATTGAACCGTCCTTAGCAACATCATAACATAATAGGAGGTCCAAATCACAAATAAAAAAGGCAATAAGAGTGAGCGGCTGGAGTTCTTGTTTTTTGAATATCTGAGATTGACCTTCAAAACCCAGATCACGCTACTCACACAAGTTGTGGGAATAATATAATGACGGTGCCCTCAAGGAAAATTAAATATATAACTATGTACCCAAACTAAAGATATACCAAAACACACAAAACATAAGGGTATTAATTCTATTTTTAACATTGAAAAGACTTGGAGTAGCATTGTTGATATTTATTTAAAAGTATCATAATTAAATATATATGTATAAGCATTATAATTTGAATAAGTTTTAACAATATATAGATATCTTAAACATTATTAAGATAGCCGAAGAGTTGGTTAAAAGATTTCATTATGAATTAGAAGGCTTGAAGGAAAAAACAATATCATAGTTAAATACGGCTTTAACTCAAGACAATTACATTAGAAGAGAACAATAATACCTAAATCAATTATTTCCACACCTAACCAGTTTGTGAAGGTACGTGATCTTCGTCTAAACAAAATATCCATTACGAATTTCATATCTACCTTCATAAGTTACAACACGAGTTCTCGAAAATCCCCTCATTATTCCTTATAATTCTATACATATTCTCTTTATTCACTAGGATTTTACAAAATCGTACCATCGTAAGGCCAATAGGAATTCCCCAGAATAAACACTTTAACTACAGGTGAAATTTGTCTATGTTTACTTTTTTTATTAAACTGTCAAAAATCCTCGTCAAAGAAAACTTAGTCCCAACATTACCAATAATAACAATCTAATAATATCTCTTCAGTGTCACAATTAGGTCGAGAGATATCTCTACAAAATAATGGATAGTCTCAAAAATAAATAAAGTGTTGATATCCACATAAATTAATTAACTATTGATTTCCATAAAGTATCAAGATCCATACAAATTCATTGACCCAAAGATTAACACTGATCAAAATCTATCATAAGTCCCTCGTTACAAAGTTAATATTATGAAGCCGAAAGAGAATTTTGAAAATTTAAAAGGCAAATGAAAATTAGTAACCAGAAAAAAACATTAAGTCGAAAAAGAAATTAAATCTTACATTTTAACAATCCTGAAGCCTTAGCTTCCAATACCTTCGTCTAAACTAAATCCAAGAGTGGCCATACATAGCCTCACCGGACATATACAAACCCCCATAGAACATTAGAGAACGGGATAAAAGGTGAGGGTAAACATATGGATCACAAAAGGGGGGGAAAGCGCATGACAACAGAAACCTCTATCATATACTCCAAACATCCTGATGCTTCGAGAACGTGGAAGAACCACATCTCTTCCCATCTTAAACTCTTTGTAATATCCATGTTTGTGTGGCGTGCTCTGGTGGTCGCCGATTGAAACTTGAGAGCAGTGGCTAGTTTTCCTCGTGGCGTGCTTATGCTCGGTAGTGTTTGTTTTCTTCCCAACTCGTAGTTCTAGACGCAGGGCCAGTGAAATGGGGTAAGTTGTATACATCTTTCTTAGTCGATTCTTCTAGGATTGTAGCCAAATACTACACCAGGACACCCTTGACAGATATTCAAGAAATCTTGATGCCCCAAGGTGAATAAAATTAAATTTTAGGTATGTACGGGAGCAATATTTTTGTTTGCCAACAAAAAATTTTGCTATAAAAATTGCAATAAGACTGGTCTTTTCTCACGTCCCCTTCCATCCAACTTAAATCGCGAGGTGTATTAAAGGCACCAATAATTATTAATCAGTAAAAATAGTGCAGGCTCTAATGCACAAGATTAGTAATAAAAAGTTAAACTGGCATTAGAACTCCACGTAATGAAACGTATAATCTAAATAATACGTTTCATCCAGCACATCGGAAGGTTATCTAATTGATTACACCCCTTTATCACCCCCAACTCCCAAGAATAATTTCTGTACGAAACATGGAAACATTATGTCCTCGACACTTTCCTTATCAACGTTATCTTGGAAGAATAAAAAGGTTGTTTTTTTTTACTTCTATGTCTTACCACCCCCTCCCCTCTCAATATTTATATAAGCTTCCCTACCCCCCTTGTCATGGGATTACGAAAAGTTAACCTTTAAGATACACTTTTCTCGTGTTTCGCTTTGAATTTTTCACTATAATTCCTCTTTCATTTTGATTATATATTTTTGTATAAGATAAGTTTTTAAGAGAAACTCTTATTTCTTACGACCAGTTTATGTTTCTCTTTCAATTCCTTCGTCTTTACTTGTTTTGCCTTATTCTCCCCTGGAACCCCATTCCTTCTCTTTTCTCAGTACCCCGGAGGAAGAAGTCATTTGTCTTGCCTGGAAGGAAACGAAACCAGACGGGACTAATCGATAAGGCCATTGTTTCCCCCTCCACCTCGCGCAGTATGTGTGTGTGACACACTCCACTATTCGAGACAGGTTATTTTGGAGGGAGAAGGATCTCGTATTGTTCCAAACATTTTCTCTCAGAACAATGAACCTCCAAAGTTGTAACATACTTTTAAAAAAAACTTAGGGTTTCTGAGAGGGGGTTGGGGTATATTTAATTAATCTAACGAGCCACTCAGAACCTGTTTCATTGTTACAGCTTTGAAGAATTTACTAAATGATAATACAATAGTTTTACTTTATAATGGAAAGAAAAGGGTTTATCCGTTTCGAACCTTTTGTCTGATACGGAGAATAAAAACAATGTTTTTGTACGTCGGAAGCTCACAGCAGTTAACAATATAAATTGGTCAAGATTTGTGTTGATGTTTCTGACTATTAAATGATAAATATTGTTCATAGTAACATTATAAATCATAATATTATTGATTATTGTTCAACATTATTACAAAATAATAACTAAGATTACAAAGAACAGAACGGAAAAGTTCCACCACCGATACAGATTACAGACTTTCTTGTGACACAAGAGAAATACTTTCAACATGTGTGTCGGCCAAACAAAGCTTGTGAGTAAATTGATGGACTATAAGTCAGGCCTATGAACCAAGGACAGCCACATCATCCAGTAATGTATCTCCTGAACTCTACCAGTGTATCTCACTGACCTGTCCTAGTTAATCTCCTGAACTCTACCGGTGTATCTCACTGACCTGTCCTAGTTAATCTCCTGAACTCTACCAGTGTATCTCACTGACCTGTCCTAGTTAATCTCCTGAACTCTACCAGTGTATCTCACTGACCTGTCCTAGTTAATCTCCTGAACTCTACCAGTGTATCTCACTGACCTGTCCTAGTTAATCTCCTGACCTCTACCAGTGTATCTCACTGACCTTTCCTAGTTAATCTCCTGACTTCTACCGGTGTATCTCACTGACCTGTCCTAGTTAATCTCCTGACCTCTACCAGTGTATCTCACTGACCTGTCCTAGTTAATCTCCTGACCTCTACCAGTGTATCTCACTGACCTGTACTAGTTAATCTCCTGACCTCTACCGGTGTATCTCACTGACCTGTCCTAGTTAATCTCCTGAACTCTACCAGTGTATCTCACTGACCTGTCCTAGTTAATCTCCTGACCTCTACCAGTGTATCTCACTGACCTGTCCTAGTTAATCTCCCGACCTCTACCGGTGTATCTCACTGACCTGTCCTAGTTAATCTCCTGACCTCTACCAGTGTATCTCACTGACCTGTCCTAGTTAATCTCCTGGCCTCTACCAGTGTATCTCACTGACCTGTTTTAGTTAATCTCCTGACCTTTACTGGTGTATCTCACTGACCTGTCCTAGTTAATCTCATGACCTCTACCAGTGTATCTCACTGACCTGTCCTAGTTAATCTCATGACCTCTACCAGTGTATCTCACTGACCTGTACTAGTTAATCTCCCGACCTCTACTGGTGTATCTCACTGACCTGTCCTAGTTAATCTCCTGATCTCTACTAGTGTATCTCAATTACCTCTACTAGTGTATCTCACTGCCTTTTACTAGTGTATTTCACTGACTTATAATAGTGTATCTCACTTAACTTCACTAATGTATTTAACTTCTATTAGAGTATTTCACTCACCTCTACTATTGTATCTCCCTGACTCACTAATATATTTCTTAGACCTACTAGCATATCTCACTGACCTATCATTCTTTATCACTGGCTTACAAAGCATTCTATTCCATTTGAGGTAAGTAGTATTCGCCTGTAAAGAGTACGGGAAACCTTACCTAGCAATTATTCCTCACTCCCCCTCAAGGCACCAGTCAAAGGTTTATAAAACACATTTCCGGATCTGCGTCAGGTGTGCTAACCACGGTTCCAAGCCTACTTAAATTCCTTCAGTATCAACAGGACATGTTAATAAAATGTGATGGAGGCTGGTTTTATCAAAACGTATTTTACACCGATATAACACAAATAAGGAAGATGAAGTTTAGAGTAAGTGCACCCTCATTGGCATAAAGCAGGGGCTTCTATTATATTATTATTATTATTATTATTATTATTATTATTATTATTATTATTATTAGCACCGCGTCTTACTACCCGTTCGGGTTATACGCACTTACGCTAATGTGTAATGGTAGGGTGATTGTGAGATGAAATGAAGGACCTACAGTTTAACGTGGAATCCGAACCACGGTGGAGGCCTGTTATTCCCCACATTCACAAGATGTATTGTCAGAGGTGAAGGAAGGGTTTGGTAATCAGATAAATCTGTGCCGGGACCGAGGATTGAACCCCGGCCGCCAGCTTAGAAGTCTGACACCTTACCCCTAGAACACCAGGTCACCGGAGCCCTTGGAGAAAGGGAAAAGCGGAGAGGGTTGGTGCTAAGTTAATCAGGGAAAATAACTTCATTTTAGGAATACAAATACAATTTATTAAATTAAATGCTCTTTAGCACCACGTCTTACCACCTGATTAGGTTGTACGTTTTTGCATTAATTAAGCTAGTCGGTTAGGGATTAGGAGATTTAATTTAGTGGAAATGCACTCACATTTGCGTGGAAGGAGTTTGGAAAACCACCCTAAGTGCACCCGACTGGGATCGAACCCCGATCTTCCCGTCTTCAGTAGTCTAGGCTAACACGAGAGTAGCGCGTCAAACCAAGCGGCCACCAAAGTGGGTAAATAAAATCTTGAAAAAATATTAGTATAATAATCATGAATGCTAAATAATAGTTTGATTATTTAAAATATTTTAAAACTAACCATTTTTAATAAATAATTGTTCAGATTTGTTGGTGCAAACTTCCTTTTTCGCTGTGACATGTGTCTGCTAAGGAAAAAAATAGAGCGTTGTTTGTATAAGCTACGTGGAGAAACAGGGGAAAAAGGGGGAGGAAGTCCAATTCTAGCTCAACTTGAGTTAGTTCTGTCATCTGTTAGACAATCATTAGACCTTTTTTAATGATATTTAGAGTATGGTTTAAAATCCATATTGTTGTATTAAATGTGAATACATTCTTTAATTCATTATCATTATCATTATTATTACTAAATTTCCTACGGACCACTTGGTAAATCGTTTGAAAAACACTGGCGTGAAGGAATAATGTAACAGTGGTTAGCAAAACCATACCAGTACACCTTTTCCTCCCGGTTAATCCGAACAAGTTTTGGTCCCAATTAGTTCAGATGAACGAAGTTTTAATGTAAATACATATATGTTTGTATCTATAAAAATTACCGCACTCTAATAATCTGTGGCGACTTGGATAGATGGCCACTTTAATGAATTATTTTGGCCGATCATTATGGAAATCTGTTCCCACCGGGACATAAATCGCGCCATCGAACTCACAAGAGAATAGAAAGAGACAACAGCGCCTGTTTTTACTGGTATAAATCTTGGTTAAATGTAGGAGGGGGGTGGTACAGCCCACATTACCCCCCCCCCTCCCTCCAGGACATGGATTTATCACCTACAAGAAGCCACGGGAGGGGTTGAAGGGGGTTGAGAAATGAATCTTGCCTCAATTGCGAACAGCTGTTGTCGCTTTCAGCAGGGAGGGTGTAATGGTCCCCCATTCCTTTATTACTACACAATACCTCAGCCCCCCTCACCCCCTCTACATAACAACAATCTGTGAAATAAACTCCTCATGTCCAATAACAAGGAAATCACATAGGTGGTCGTGTGGTCTAATGCGTCACTATCGCAATATACTAGCTTGTCAATGACGTGGAGAGTCCTTTTCGGGTGTACTGAGGGTACATTAGTCAAAATGGTTTTTCTACTCTCCATCCACGCAAATGAAAGGACATTTCCTATACACTCTATTATCGTAATCCTCTACTAATCCTATGTTTCCCAAACTTTTACATTAAGATTCTAGGAAAAAAACCAAGTGAAAGAAGCCCACATGGAAAAATGCTCACATTAAAAGTGTACCCACGGAAAAATTTTCATTGAGACAAATGCCCCCATTCATTTTAACTTTTTCATCAAAAGAGAAAGTATTGTAATAATGAAAAAAATCTAAATCTAAATAAAAAATGTAAACAAGAATAAAATTGTATTTTACAATTCTGTCGGTCTCCGTGTCTGTCTGTCTATGTATGTGCTCAAACTTGATATTTTACAATTCTGTCGGTCTCCGTGTCTGTCTGTCTATGTATGTGCTCAAACTTGATATTTATTTTTTACAAGTTTTACCTATGGATTTTTCTTTCTTTCTCTTTTTCACCCTAGCCCTCAAATTAAGGATGATGAGTGCTTTTTTTGAATTCCAATTACTAAAATAACTTTAACGATTTTGATTGAAATTTATGTGTTACCACCCAAATAAGTGCGATAAACCCTTATATTTGGTTTTCGGGTAAAAATTAATTGAAGGGCTGATATGTAATTTTAGAAAATTTGAAATATTATGAAAGCGTCTCTAATGATTTTGTTCCAAATTGGTATATGTGGGTATATATGTCACTAAAAAAATAAACTGTACTGAACTCCACACGGACTTTCTCGCTTAGTGTTTAAAAATGTAAATATTTACTCAAAATTTGTAATATAATATACACTAGCGATCCCGCGAACAAATTTGCTCTAATTACAAACTTCTTTTTACTCACAGTTATACATTTTTATAATTTTTATTTCTAGACAAATAACGTCTTCATTTGTACATCTGGACCAATAAAAAAATATCGATATTGGGTCTCCAGGAGTCAACACTTCGTATTAAAATTTTGACTTCCGGTTAAATTATTCAACATTTTTTAGGGGATGAACATCTTATGGTTATCGCATTGCTATTAAATTTCTATTTTATAAATTTTGACCAATAAAATAGGTAATTATTGACTATTGGCTATAAATGAGTGATATAAATCATTTCTGTAACAGAGGTGGATAATATATATATATATATATATATATACTTATAAAATAACATGTCCTGACTGACTGACTGACTGACTGATTCATCATCGCCGAGCGCAAACTATCAAAGCTACAAGCATGAAATTCGGACTGTATATTCATTTTGTTATGTAGGCACCCACTAAGAAAGGATTTTAGAAAAATTCCACCCCAAAGGGGTCAAAATAGGGGATGATAATATGTATGAAAGTCCGTCATTTTGAAAGTTACATAAACAAAATTTTGTATTTCGGTTATTGACGTAAAACAAAAAAATACGTGTTTCAGGAATTTTGGAAATTTTATTTAATAAGGGATGAAAAAGGGGGTGAAAGTTTGAATCGGACTTGCATTATTTTTGATCTGAGGTCAAGTTATGGTCATCAACGTAACGTAATATTTTAAATTAATCTGTAAATACATATGTATATTTTCATATTTGTATATAATCAACTTCCACGCGAGCAAAGCCGCGGGCAACAGCTATCTAGTATTATATATATATATTAGCAGCCTGTCCTACTCTCCGGTCGGGCTATTTGTAGGCCTATATATACTAATTACGCTGGATGAGGAAAGTAGAGAGGAATACTATCCTCAACAGTAAGCCCAACTGAGATTTGAACACCAATCTCACCATCACAGGCAATCGAGAGTGACGCCTTAGATCATTTGACCACCAAGAATGTAACAACAGGCTTATTCGAGTGTGTGGATACTTGGAATAAACGTCAAGCTCGTCTGGCATGGTTTACCGGTGACGAGAAGGGTCACGGTTTGAATCCCGGCCGGGTGTGATATTCCTTGAAATGGTTTCCTACGGCACGTAGATGTAGGTGCACTTCCCCCAAATTGTACCTGTCTGAGACACACGTTGGTAGTCGCGTGGTTTGTGAAACGTCTCCCGGTGTTAGATCGGTATTAACGGTGACGAGAAGACCAGGCCTCGAATACCGGCTGGATGTACGGAGGATTTTCTAAATATTTTCCCACTCTCTCTCCACGCCAATATGAATAACCCTCTCAATCTGTACCTTCTTTAACCTCATTTCACAGGGGTAGCTACTATACAACCTGGATGGGTGGTAAGACTTGGTTAAAAGAAACTTTCTCGTCCCTCAGTTAAATGTGGATATACCCGGACGGGTGGTAAGACGCGGTGCACCCAGTAAAGAACCCACAATGGGAACCTGAGTGCACAGTACCAGACTCGAACTCAACAAAGTGAGGCCTTGGGCGACGTGTATTTATTTATAAATACAAAATAAGGTATTCTCGTTTCCAGAGATTCTCTGGTAAACTAATTTTTTTTTTTTTTCATTTTTGTAAAGGTGCACCCCGCACCCCTATAACCCCTATCCCCATCTACAACATAACCCTCTCAACCTAAAGAAACTCAGCAACCAAACCTTACCAATTTCTAAAATATTCCCCTATTTTATTTATTCCAGGACAAATCTCTCAAGTTCAATTGATGGGGTATTTCCACAATTTGTAAGAGATTCGGGGTAAACGGGGTCACAGTCTCGGGTCTAAGAACAGCAGTGAGTAGAGGCTACCCACGCATGCAGCGAATCTAGCAGACATTTCCTGAACGGGAGACAAGGGAGGTTGTCATATTTTATTGAAACTTGTAAGAGCCGCATTATTTACCGGAGACGCCAATACATGTTGGCGAAGACGCCGTGGAGGGGGAGTACGCCTACCACACATATTATTCATGCTTTAACTTGAGTACTACAAAGGGGATGATGTGATATTACAACGGCCTTTTTAGTCTGGTCTACAAGTGACGGCGAAAATGGAATTCGAAACACAACTCGGTGTAGTAGGCTTATTGAGTTTCCTCACTGCCCACTTTCCTTCACCGCAAACTCAGGTAATTTCTTGCTCATTTTACATCCTCGTCCATATGGAGAATACCTCAATTGACTATGTTTTCTGGTTTCGAGCGTAATTTTATATTCAACTAGCTTTTACCCGTCGCGGCTTCGCCCGCAATAATTGATAACATCTTATAATTTTTAACTAAAACTGTTTGGTCATAAATCAAAATTTATTTTTTTCAAATATCTATGCATTTTTCTTAGTTCTAGCTGTAAATAATTTTCACTTTTAAATATTTCGTAATAAAATAAATATATATTTTTTAAAGCTATCAATTATAAAAAAAAAAAATTTTAATTCATAATTAGTAAGATAAATAAATTAAATTTAAAAAATTTCGAACCACATAGCTAAAATCACATAATATTTATTATTTATTAATATGAAACTACTTCACACTAATTACTTTTTTACTTTAATTACAAAATATTAAATCACAAATTCTTAAATAATATCATTTCAATCACATTATAATATTATATTTCTTATTAGTTAAAATTCAAGGTTGGGAATAGTCCTATATGTTATTCCAGGACATGTTCTACCAACGTACAAAGTTTTCAATCGAACCCGTTCAGCAGTTTTGTCGTGATTGGGCAAAAAAACATCCAAAACACACAAACTTTCGCATTTATAATATTAGTAAGATATTCCGTTTAATCGGGAGTAAGACGTGAGATTGGTGGACTCCCGAGACTAGACTATAAATAGAGCCCTAACTCTCAGATGGTCGCTGCTGGCAAAATCTCCACCACCACTTCTATATTAGTGATAATAATGAAGAAGGGAGGAAGAGACACTACAATCTTCCTCTTACTCTGTGACACGCAGCTCAAATTTTAGTGCACTTTTTTTTGTCGACATTAAAAATCTTACCTTCTCAGAGTTTAGGAGAGGAAAGATTTAAGACTTCCCTTGAAATATGTATGAAGACGAGTCCTCTTACCTTGTTAATCGCTCTAGTTTAAGGAGCACTAGACGTAAT
Source organism: Timema cristinae (assembly GCA_039000515.1). NCBI lineage: Eukaryota > Metazoa > Arthropoda > Insecta > Phasmatodea > Timematidae > Timema > Timema cristinae. The sequence continues at coordinate 55,237,683 of JBCFYV010011164.1, forward strand.
CTTCCCCCGACCTATAAGCTATTTCATTTCTTTTTTCTAATATAACATCTTACTTATTTCCATATTTATAATATTTTGGACCGTGTTCGTGAAGATTCGTATATTTTAATCTGACGTCAGCTGGTCGTGATATCACTAGGGAGTCTAATTGGCCCGCGCGCCAACAGAGGATAATTTGTCACCTAGGAGCCCGCAGGATAAGGAACAGCGACATGAAGATCTATGACTCCCAGACGTTCTTTTACAAATGAGAAAAAATAACCAGAATTATTCTCTGAAAATGTGGCATTTTTTATTTGTGTCTTAAGACAGGTTTACTTCTTAAATCTTCTGAGTGGTCAGGTAGACTGACTACAAGTCTAAAGGAACATCCTGTCTGGTCAGGTATAGACTGACCACAAGTCTAGAGAAGCATCCTGTCTGGTCAGGGAGACTGACCACAAGTCTAGAGAAGCATCCTGTCTGGTTAGGGAGACTGACCACAAGTCTAGAGAAGCATCCTGTCTGGTCAGGGAGCCTGACCACAAGTCTAGAGGACCCTGGTTACATCCTGTCTGGTCAGGGAGACTGACCACAAGTCTAGAGAAGCATCCTGTCTGGTCAGGGAGACTGACTACAAGTCTAGAGGACCCTGGTTACATCCTGTCTGGTCAGGGAGACTGACCACAAGTCTAGAGAAGCATCCTGTCTGGTCAGGGAGACTGACCACAAGTCTAGAGGACCCTGGTTACATCCTGTCTGGTCAGGGAGATGACCACAAGTCTAGAGAAGCATCCTGTCTGGTCAGGGAGACTGACTACAAGTCTAGAGAAGCATCCTGTCTGGTCAGGGAGACTGACTACAGGTCTAGAGGACCCTGGTTAATCCTGTCTGGTCAGGGAGACTGACCACAAGTCTAGAGAAGCATACCTGTCTGGTCAGGGATGACCACAAGTCTAGAGAAGCATCCTGTCTGGTCAGGAGGACTGACCACAAGTCTAGAGAAGCATCCGTCTGGTCAGGGAGACTGACCACAAGTCTAGAGAAGCATCCTGTCTGGTCAGGGAGACTGACTACAAGTCTAGAGGACCCTGGTTACATCCTGTCTGGTCAGGGAGACTGACTACAGGTCTAGAGGACCCTGGTTACATCCTGTCTGGTCAGGGAGACTGACCACAAGTCTAGAGAAGCATCCTGTCTGGTCAGGGAGACTGACTACAGGTCTAGAGGACCCTGGTTACATCCTGTCTGGTCAGGGAGACTGACTACAAGTCTAGAGAAGCATCCTGTCTGGTTAGGAAGACTGACCACAAGTCTAGAGGACCCTGGTTACATCCTGTCTGGTCAGGGAGACTGACCACAAGTCTAGAGGACCCTGGTTACATCCTGTCTGGTCAGGGAGACTGACCACAAGTCTAGAGAAGCATCCTGTCTGGTCAGGGAGACTGACCACAAGTCTAGAGGACCCTGGTTAGTAGTGTTCCCGCCCAAATATAACTCTGTTCCTCTGACGAGTCAAATCACATACATCCTGTTTGATAGAATTACCATTATAATTGACCTACATTGCTAAGTACAGCGGTGTGATTTTCCTCTCCACATCCGCGAGAAATCTACAGTTACTCCCCGGAGGGCCCAAAGTAATTACTCGGCTTGGGTAGTAAGGCTCAAGGGACATCAAGCAACGTTACGTGGATCTTTGTGTTAAGAGAATTCATAAACACACTATCCCTAGATATTTAAAGCGTTATATCTTATGAATTTATGTAAAGATTATATATACGCCATGATTTTTTTTCCATGGATATTTACCATTTGAACTTATGTAAAAGTTATAAATTATTTCATCATATTATATAGATGCTGTGATTTTTCCTAGATATTTGAAGCGTAACAACTTATGAATTTATGTAAAAGTTATATATTATTTCATCAAAATATTGTGGCGTACATTAAATAATATTTAAAATACATTTATTTGTTGTTTAATGCTATTTGTTTTTGTTTGGCATTTTTAAATTTTGATTCAAGGTCCTCATAATTGTATTTGATATTTCTTATGAATTTATGAAAAAGTTATATATTATTTCGTCAACATTAGTTATCTATAGGCACAACAGTTACCATTTATAAATGAATGTGTTAGATTTTGTGTGTATGTGAGTCCTTACTTTAAACCCATTTAGTTAAACTCATAAACCAATATCTAAGCAGTTAAACTGTTTGAAATGATAATATTAATAGTATACTTGTTCCTCCTTTCTACTCATATAATACAGTTTTTTCTTCTTTTTTTTTCTAAAGCCATATCAACTACACATGTGTAATCAATAAAGCTTAACACTTACCACTCTGCACTATTTAATATTTCATTCTGGCAATGTTGCCATCTCCTTCCTGTCTTTAATTCTCCAAGTATTTCTAAACAACATATTCTAGGTTTTTTAATTAATAATAACAAAATTTTTCTTACTAGTTATTTATTTATTGACAAACAGCAAGTGATTAATAAATAATATTTAAAACCTTCAAAGCATACAACGGAAACAACATAAAGTTGTTTTTTAATGCCAATCACCAATGTTATTTAGTCCTTGTGAGCTGTACAAGTAATTAAGTGGAGCTCCGATTGATGCGGTTAGAGTTGCTCTATTAAATGGAGGGTATTTTCATTACACTATTTCCAACCATCCTTCCACACAAATTCTGATACACTTACCCTTCATAAATACTTTCATTATTCCTACCCCTTTTAGCGTAATCAAATTATTGTGTGACATGTCACCACTAGCTCCGATAACGTCAGCAGATTTTGTGAATTAAAGCTACGGCAACATGTTTTTAAAGGAAAATGCCTAGTCTCTTAATCCACTTTAAGACATCACACTTTATCCTCCGAGATATGTCATACAGTGTGGTTTGGATTTAAATCGCTTACAATCCAAATAATAGACAGACTTTGGAAGGAAGACGTTAGCGAAACTGCTCAGACCGATTATGTAGTCATCGGTCGTTTCACCCATAATTTTAACATTTGAATAAGTTTTGTACATTGTTACATCCTCGATATTTATGGGTTCTTCGGACTTTACCTCCTCCTCCTCCGTTGGTTGCGAGCACGCAGGTGAGTCTGATATCTGGTATGCGGACGACTCTAGGGATGAGGGCGGTGGTAGCAGCGTCGTGAAGGGTCATGGCGGTTGGTGTGGAGGCCTGGACAACACGGCCACCACGTCCCCTTTGCGGAAATTGTACACAGCACATGTCATATCACACGTGTAAGTCTCCTCGATTCTCTCGTAGGGTAGTACTTCAGTCACTCTTATCGTGTGACAGGTAGAGTCACAGAACTCGATGTAGCCTCGCTCCTCTATGTCGTGGTTCACTACTTTGTAAATTACATTTCTATAGCTCACCGCTACACTGTGAATATTTTCTGCTATCATATAGGCACGCTTCGTAATCGTATGACCCATAAACATTAAATTAATATAGCCGGTTCTAGGCATGGTTAGCGTACCTGACTTCTAAACGCGTTGGATGATTTGCTGAGTCTTTAACCTGTCCACTGTGAAATTCAGTAGTACACGTCTTTAACTCTTGCACTTATGTTAAACTTGTTCTAACTGCCAGTGAAGATGTGTTGCCTGATGTTGTTCTAAACGGCTCGATGCTGCTGCCCGTTTCTTAAACGCGTTCAAAGTTTATAATTCTAGGTGTACTGGATTTTAGTCCAGCGAAGGTAAATATCATTTTTTCCTTATTACGATCACAGACGTCTTCATCCGTTAGAGTACCAAAATGACAGGGTAAAAATACACCAAATTCGCCATCTAGATACGCTATTAGGCGTATCCTGAACTTTGTATTGACCTCTTTTAATTTATCCACCGAGTACTTTTGATCGACGATTAGATCACTCAATTTTACGGTCCGCACGGCGTCAACAATATTTACCAGCTGCTGTAACTTGTCCATCTTGATCCGATCTACAGACGCTTATAGATAATCGACCAAGCGACCCCCTATATATTCACCCCCCGATCGACATCACGTGGTCTTGTGGTGGTAACCTAACCAAAACACTCTGGGAAATAACATTAAGATTTCTCACGTATGTGGAAAGGAGGCTGGGGAAGATCACAGTGCTCTATCTATAACTGTAGGTAAATTATAACGGTAAATCTATCAAATAGGAGGTGAGTGATATGACTCGTCAGAGGAACAAGGGTTCCATCTGGGTGGTTACATCCTGTCTGGTTAGTGAGATTGACTACAGGTCTATAGGATCCCGGATATATCCTGTTTGGTGAGGAAAACTGACTACAAGTCTAGAGGAGCATTCTCTCTGGTCAGGGAGGCTGGTACATGTCTACAGGAACCTTTCTCCATTTTGTCTGTACACACGTTCTTATGTAGGTTGGGACAAAAATTGCAAAAATCAATCATATGTAAACCACACTTGGCTTAGAACTAGAATAAAAATCCGCAGGGACATATAAAATTGTAAGACAATTTTTTGGGGGTTTAGAAGGCAAATAAAAATTAAATATCCATTATAGCCTCTAAATCGAAAATTTCACAAGCAAATTATTTCATTTAGGAGCTTAGACCTACATGAGAAAATAAAATAACAAAATACAAAATGAATTATTCTAAAATGAAAAAAATTACGAAACTTACCTAAATTTTCCTGTTAATAGAAAAAAGAATTGTTAATACTTCACTGTGATGCGTTTCCTTGATTGAGGGTGAAGATGAAAATTTTCAGGGACATTTAGAATCAGAAAATTTTCCGCAGCGTTGGCTTGCAGTTAAGAGGTTAAATTGTAGAGGTGACACCTAAATCCTATTGTACTCCAAAATATAGTGTGTTAAGAGACGAATGGGCTATCATAAGGGGGAATGGGCTGAGGAATGGGGAGGGGAAGTTAATTAGCTAGGAGAATAGGGGTGTGGGGGGACAAAATATTGGGCCAATCTCAAACTATTTTAGCTAAGATATTGATGATAAAAAATTGAAATATGATTTATGAACAAAATGGGTCTACAAAGGCTCCCATTAATTTGTTTCCTTACTATTTTTATTTAGCACCCCGTCTTACTACCTGTTCGGATTGTACGCCTATGTACTAATTACTCTAATGAGTTAGGGATTAGGTAGGTTGAATTAAGAGAAATTGCACCCGTGAGAGTGTAAAACAATATAGGAAAAACCGTTCCCAGTGCAACCGACTGGTATCGAACACGGATCTCTCTCTCATCGGCAGTATAGTCTATTGCGAGAATGGCGCGTTAGACCGTGTGGCCAGTGAAGTTCATTTGATGATGTTTCTGGTATTAACACCCTCAGGAGAAACTAATTTTAAGTAAAACTTTGGCATTTGGGATGTAGTTACATTATTCAGTTGAAATTATTTTACAGAAATAATAGTTAAAATTTTCCGTCTCACGTCTCTAATCGAAGGTAATCTTGTATTCTAATACCCCGGTTAATCGGGCGTGAGGCAGGCTCTTAAAGAAAGTTATTCTAAATTAAGGCGAACACTTCAAAATCCTTTTTGAATAATTTGTAGTCCGTGAAGTATAACTTCTTTGTAAAATTGTCGGTTCCCTTGGAGTGTAATTGCTCTTCACTTTACAAAACATTATTCCTAGTCCCCGTCTCTCAGACAGTTACACCAAAAGAAGTGTAAGGAATCTCTTTTTTGAACAATTGAACAATTATGCAGCAGGAAGGTATTTTCAGAAAGAGATGATGATTGAATAATACATGAGGGAGCACTGATCAAAACTGGGCGGGATTTTGGTTTTAACTTCGTTGTCAATGATCAGTCGAGAGTATTTCTTTCTTTCTTTCTTTTTATCGGAAGGGTAAAAAGGAATCATGCCATCAATACGAGGGAGCCAGGACGTTTAAATTGTAAGATGGAGAGAAAGATAAATAGATAAGAAAAAAACCAAGATAGCATAAAATAAATTGAAACTTTAAAATAGGAGAACATTCCTTGGCCTTTATAAAAGTGAGAACACGTCAGTAAAATATATTATGGAATAAAAAATAACAATTTGCTCTAAGAAACTTACATTTTACCATTCGTGTGCAAGGATTTCATTAAAATGTAACGAGCAAAAAAAAAAAAAAAAAGATGTAATTCTTGCCATTTCAAGCTAACAACTGCGCATGCGTAAGAAACACTCATCGATAGATGACGCAGTAACTTTAGACGTGATCCCACACTCGTGGTTACGGTGGCCAAATGTCAGGCTCATCTGATCTGGTTTGCCGGTGACAGGGAGATCGTGGTTCAAATCCTTATTAAATACGCACTATTTTTGTTTCGTTAAATATTTAAGGATATAAATCAAGGGTGTTAGGGATTTTGTTGTTGCTGAGTATGTTAGGAAGTAAGCCAAACCGGAAAGGTTTTTTTTTTTTTGTTTTTTTTTTGCTGTCGATGGCTGAGCTTCGGAACTGTGAGTTAGAAATGTGACTGAAGAAAAAGGTAAATAGATACGGAAATAGAAGTTCTTTCTTATGTTTTATGAGAAATATTCGACTGTAACGCAGAGATGTTTCTTTCTCATGCTGGGGAAGAATAGTGTTTTGGGAAACCAGTTCCGATATTACCAGTGAGAAACATGCGTGGAGAAATCTGTTCCACGTGTGTAGTCCGGCCCGTTATTCATAAACTGGTTGTTCTCAAACCATGGACTGGGGAAAGTAAGGTAACCTCAACACAACCATTATAGGCCTAGTGCCTAAAACACCAATATTACCAGACACCGTTGAAAGACCCGATATGAACCATGTTTCAATCATTTAGCTTTGAACTAAAGAAACGTTGTTGCATTGTTTGGTTCCTTTGTTAGGAGCAGGATGTACAAGTACAGCCCAACTATCAAAGACAAACCACTTCAGTACAGCCCGCTGGTATTCGAGCCCTGACCTCCCCCATCAGCTGCAAACCAGACAAGACGAGACGGTTGCCTTATCACGTGTGCCCACAAGTCGCAACTTGCTCCAGTAAAACGGTCATCGTCGCGCTAATATCGAGGTAAACGCGAGGCAGAGCTATAAGATAACAGGTCACGTGATGCAATTATCGCACGCGTGTGTATTACTAAAGGTGCCGTATCCTCTTCTCTTGATAACATAATACGATATTATCTCTCTCAAACAAAAGAAACATTCTACCTTTTTCCACATCGCTTCCAAACCTTGTTTTTATTACAATTGTGTAATTACGCACATTGCGGAATATTTAATGTATTTTACATGCTCTTAGAAAGAGAGAGAGATATAGGAGGAAAGAATAATCCCTGTTCATGATACAACTTGGTGGGGTTCCCACGCTTTAATCCTACCAACTTCATCCCTTAAACAACACCCCATTAAAGATCACGCCCTTCCTCCACGGCCCGCCGCGGTGGATTGTAGTGGAGACAAGATACGTTGAGAAGGTCCAACATAGTTTTGTGTTCAAGCACTTGATCGTCTTCGGTTAAATTAGCTTGACAGCTCACGGGACTATTACCATCATTATTTAGGGCCGGTCTTATAACTACCGGGTTAAATATTGCTATCAGGAGGTTAAGTTAGCGACCAGATAAATATTATCACCCACTTTAATGTTTTACGCGTATTATTAACTGAATTTATCTGCCGGATACATATATTTTTATGTAGAAAACTCAAGGTTGGTACTGTTTTACTGGTGCGCGCATGCGTATAAGCCCTGCTGCTAACATTACAACCTAGCAAGTGGCGACAACGCTCAACATTAATTTGTAAATAATGGCTGCCAACGAGTGCGAGGAAACAGATGGCGTCACGTGGGTGCAGAGCTAGGTTTTTTTGCAAGTACACATTTCGGTGTTTGCCAAAATGTGGGTAATAGTTTGGTACAACATTTACAACATTTCATTTACTGTACTCACATTTAAATAATTTGTTCTTATATAGCTATAACTCTACAAATAGCTTGCCAGTTTATATAAACATGTGAATTAAATGTTCTAACTTTATACAGCTAGTGCCCGGGCCTGTGCTTACTAAACACGCGAGCCAAGATTTTAACCAAAAAAAAATTCTGATTGGTGAAACCTCATAAAAAAAAACGTCACATATGGCAAAGCCAATTTTAACTTTCAGATATAAGTTATCGGGAACTTAAACCTTCCGATAAATATGTAATGGATAAATACATTTTATATGGCAGATAAATGCCATCCGGGCGTCATAAGACGCACTTTTAACCTATCAATCAGATAAAAATATTTAACGGCCAGACTAATATGTATCCAGGAGTCATAAGACCGGCCTTAGAAGAATAAAAGTTGAATGTTGTAATGAAGTTTCAAGGGAATGTACGGTAGTGTGCCAATATATATTCCCTTACATTCTTTATAAATATTATATTAATAATATTATATTTCTGTGTTGTGATAATTTGATATAATTATTATTCTTTGCTTTGGCACTTCACTAGCTTTGCACTAGCAATTCACTGAAATTGTATTAGCTTGCACAAGCACTTAACACTGAAACTGCACTAATACTTCCCTGAAACTGTACTAGCTTTGAAGTGGCCTTGAACGGGCACTGGACCGAGCCGAGGTTTGAACTCGAGTAACTTCAACGATAACTGTCAGTCTGGACTAAAAGGAAAGACCAATCAAACGATGCTCGTGTTCGTTCTCAACCTAACAAAACTAAACTTCCCTCCACTGTTCCCGTTCTTCTTGGTCTCAGTTTTAATTTTTACGGTTGACCACATGTAGAGTAAGCGATGAAATTTATACCACGACCCTAAATTACAGCTTTCGCGAGTAGAATTGCTTGGTTGAGGTAACGGGACTGGGGTGTGGGGCCCACCTCCCGGGGATTCCCATCCGGTGAATCACGTGATGTTAACGATGGATAACCTCCCGGGGGCTGGGCTGGGAAGTTACAATTTATCGAGTTGAGGGACAGCACCGGATTGAACAAGGTCCTCGTAGCTCTGTGGTCAGGGGTGTTATTACTCCTGAAACACCCTCCTGTCCTTGTAGCTCTGTGGTCAGGGGTGTTATTACTCCTGAAACACCCTCCTGTCCTTGTAGCTCTGTGGTCAGGTGTGTTATTACTCCTGAAACACCCTCCTGTCCTTGTAGCTCTGTGGTCAGGGGTGTTATTACTCCTGAAACACCCTCCTGTCCTTGTAGCTCTGTGGTCAGGTGTGTTATTACTCCTGAAACACCCTCCTGTCCTTGTAGCTCTGTGGTCAGGGGTGTTATTACTCCTGAAACACCCTCCTGTCCTTGTAGCTCTGTGGTCAGGTGTGTTATTACTCCTGAAACACCCTCCTGTCCTTGTAGCTCTGTGGTCAGGTGTGTTATTACTCCTGAAACACCCTCCTGTCCTTGTAGCTCTGTGGTCAGGTGTGTTATTACTCCTGAAACACCCTCCTGTCCTTGTAGCTCTGTGGTCTGGTGTGTTATTACTCCTGAAACACCCTCCTGTCCTTGTAGCTCTGTGGTCAGGTGTGTTATTACTCCTGAAACACCCTCCTGTCCTTGTAGCTCTGTGGTCAGGTGTGTTATTACTCCTGAAACACCCTCCTGTCCTTGTAGCTCTGTGGTCAGGTGTGTTATTACTCCTGAAACACCCTCCTGTCCTTGTAGCTCTGTGGTCAGGGGTGTTATTACTCCTGAAACACCCTCCTGTCCTTGTAGCTCTGTGGTCAGGTGTGTTATTACTCCTGAAACACCCTCCTGTCCTTGTAGCTCTGTGGTCAGGGGTGTTATTACTCCTCAAACACCCTCCTGTCCTTGTAGCTCTGTGGTCAGGTGTGTTATTACTCCTGAAACACCCTCCTGTCCTTGTAGCTCTGTGGTCAGGGGTGTGAATACTACTACAACTCACAGTAAATTTATCAAGACTGACCATATATTCTTACTAATGGAGAGGAAGGTGGCGTTTAAAGGAAGTGAGCCTGCATTTGCGTATAGAAACATTGAGGAAGCTTTCAGTGAAAATGTTATCAGTACACTGAACCGGGACTCAAACCCCATCCTCCCCGTGACCAGACTAAACTAGATGGACATCTTGGTTGCGGATAAGAGAACTATATTGAAATAATTTTAAAATAGTTGTAGTCAAGCCCGCATCTGTGCTATTACGAGACGTACTGTACCACTCAGCTAATTTGAGATGAAACTCAAGTTCTCGAGTTGTCGAGAAACAAGTTGCAACCCCCTTTGAAAGACTTTCCCTCTTCCCCCATCGAGTGGTATGAGCTGCCGGGTCGATGGAATGGAATGGAATGGCTTGCAGCTATCAGCAGCTCATTTACTACCGACGGAGAAACTTTAGCTTTCAATGGCTCTGACGATTACCAGCCCTCTCTTCCTCTTCAATAACTGCAGCGCTAAGCCCAATCTCGGGGATTGCATCAAGGGATTTATTTACTTAGGATCAGCGGTGCGTGAGGTAGAACTTACGCAAACAAACAGCGTTAGCCGGGGAGGGATTGGATCATGGTTCGGTTAACTGGGAGCAGCCGTCCTCCGTTGTGGCTGTACCTTACTACCCGTCCTCCGTTGTGGCTTTACCTTACTACCCGTCCTCCGTTGTGACTTTACCTTACTACCCGTCCTCCGTTGTGGCTGTACCTTACTACCCGTCCTCCGTTGTGACTTTACCTTACTACCCGTCCTCCGTTGTGGCTGTACCTTACTACCCGTCCTCCGTTGTGGCTTTACCTTACTACCCGTCCTCCGTTGTGACTTTACCTTACTACCCGTCCTCCGTTGTGGCTGTACCTTACTACCCGTCCTCCGTTGTGACTTTACCTTACTACCCGTCCTCCGTTGTGGCTGTACCTTACTACCCGTCCTCCGTTGTGGCTGTACCTTACTACCCGTCCTCCGTTGTGGCTGTACCTTACTACCCGTCCTCCGTTGTGGCTGTACCTTACTACCCGTCCTCCGTTGTGGCTGTACCTTACTACCCGTCCTCCGTTGTTGCTGTACCTTACTACCCGTCCTCCGTTGTGGCTGTACCTTACTACCCGTCCTCCGTTGTGGCTGTACCTTACTACCCGTCCTCCGTTGTGGCTTTACCTTACTACCCGTCCTCCGTTGTGGCTGTACCTTACTACCCGTCCTCCGTTGTTGCTTTACCTTACTACCCGTCCTCCGTTGTGGCTGTACCTTACTACCCGTCCTCCGTTGTGGCTGTACCTTACTACCCGTCCTCCGTTGTGGCTTTACCTTACTACCCGTCCTCCGTTGTGGCTGTACCTTGTTATCCCATGTCTGGTGGTTTCGAGGGAGGTAGCTGGTTTTACTGGAACTGCAGCTTCCGACTGGCCTTTGTGATTAGGTACCGGTCTCGTGGGTCTTGTGGGTGGGGGTAAGGGAGAGAGATGGGGGAGAAAACGTAGGCGGGTTGGGGGGTGGCTAGGGGATGTAAATGATAGCCCTCAGGGGTTAAAGGGGAAATTGGAGTAGGGGGGAGTCGGGTGGTCGGTGAGAGGGGAAGACGAGGGGAGGCCTGAGATGACTCGGCGGCAGGGATGCTGGGAGATGTGGGCGCAGTGTGTGGGTGTTCGGGGGTCTGGTGGTTGTAGACGGGAACGTAGAGAATGGGTCCACGAGTTGAGAACTGTTTGGTCGGTGCTGTTTTCTCCAGGGTCTTCCGTCGGTGGGCTTTGCCGGCGCGGCGAGTGTAGACCATCCCGTGATGACGAGGACAAGTGGATGGGGGAGGGTGGAGAGGTAGGATAGAGTCCCGGCAACGTAAAGTCGCGGTGGGAGGTAGGATAGCGTCCCGGCAACGTTAAGTCGCGGTGGGAGGTAGGGTAGCGTCCCGGCAACGTAAAGTCGCGGTGGGAGGTAGGGTAGAGTCCCGGCAACGTAAAGTCGCGGTGGGAGGTAGGGTAGAGTCCCGGCAACGTAAAGTCGCGGTGGGAGGTAGGGTAGATTGCGGTGGAATGAGAATAGCGATGACACTTGCTGCAAACGACGATTTATTGGCTCTTTCGTATGAGTGTGGTTCCCCAAGGTTGGCTCACCACTGAACTCGAATCAAGATTTCACCGGGTTATATACCCTCCGCTGCTGCCTGGCCTGGTCCAATCAGAGAAGAGGGAGCTTCCCATTGGTTCGGGAAAACGAAAGTGCTATTGGCCGCCAAGCGAGCCAATAGGAAGAAGGGAGTTGATTATAGAGGTAAGAGCGTCACGGACGGCTCAGACAACATGGACTGTGGGCCGGACCGGCAGTAGGGAGGGAAGGTGAAGCGGCCGGTGCAAGTGCGAAGGAAAGAAGGCTGCCTGAACAGAGAGGCACATCAATCCCCCACACTGGCTTGCGCACTTGCACACGGGTGACCTCTGGTCTACATAAATTTTACATCAACAAATTATTTACATCTTACATATATCTTAGGGCTAATTTAATACTAATTTTAACATTGATTAGATTCAATAGTTCTGATGGACCCAGAGAGAGAAAAAAAAGAAAACGTAAATATATGACAAATAAATAATAATAACGAAAATACACTACGGCCCTTTTTAGGGCCAAAACTATACAGTAAATAAGACGGTCCTTCTTAGCGTTACCAGTAACAAAATCAACACACAATCTGCCCTTTTTAGGGCCAATAAAATATGGCAAAAAAACGGCCCTTTATAGGGCCAACAAAAAAATCAACACATAATCTGCCCTTTTCAGGGCCAAACAAATACAGTAAATAAGACGGCCCTTTCTAGGGCCAACAAGTTATCGCACATAATCAGCCCTTTTTAGGGCCACACTTTGACAGTGTTTACTGAGTGGGGTAGCCACAGTGGGTGTGATTTTCACCACGCACCGTGATGTTGGCGTCACGCACTTGGTTGTGGAACTACGCACCATTATGTTCACGTCACGCACTTGGTTGTGTAACCACGCACCATTATGTTCACGTCACGCACTTGGTTGTGTAACCACGAACCATTATGTTCACGTCACGCACTGGGTTGAGGGACCACGCCCTGTGTTGGCGCACCCACGCATCGTTTTACGCATCCCGCATTGGTTGTTGTGACCACGCACTGTGTCACGCACGGCGCTTGAGTAGCCGTGTACCCGGGTCTTTGGCCTCACCCTGTCTTGGGAGGGATTGGAGGTCGTCGAGGTCGCAGTCTGGTACTCCATCCAGAACTAATTGGTAGGGGAGGGTCCAGTCCTTTTGTTCCCTCGGTGTTATTGGGTGCGGGGTCCATGGTTGTGAGTAGTTTGGGTAGCTGCGGTTTCCCGGTGTTTTCACCAGGGGGTGTAGGACGTAGTTGTCCCCTGTGTATTTTCTTGGATCGACCATTTGGGTAGGTAACCCAGTAGACCCTCCTCTTCGTTTGCTCACCGGGTAGGGTCCTTCCCATTTGGGGGCAAAGCCGGCGTAGTAGGCTTCTGTTGCATTAGAGAGTGGTTGGGTTCGAACTAGCACCAGATCACCGTTCTGGAAGGGTTTGGCGGGCCGTGCTGGAGGGTGGGTGTATCGTTGTTGGTAATTTGCTTGATTTACTCGCGCCCGTTCTTCTCTTTGGGTGGATCCTTGGCTGGGGTTCTCGTTGTCTTCCTGCTCTCGTACTGGGGTTTCAAATCTCCACTCCCCGGGCCTGTATAGCGTTCGGCCAAGTAGTAGTTCACTCGGAGACATTCCGGTGGCCCCATTCTTGCGGCATCGTAGATTGAAGGCGATCATAGGCAGGAAGGTATCCCATTCTCGATGATTCTCCGAGATTTGGAGTCGGATTCCCTTCTTTAGTTCCTGGTTCCTTCTTTCCGTGGGGTTGGCTTGGGGGTGGTAGATTGGGGTTGTCCAGGCTTCGACATCCCACTTTTGACAGGCGTTCGCCCAAGCTCGGCTAATGAACTGTGGACCATTGTCGGACAGGAGATGTTTTGGATATCCCCATCGTGGGAAGAATTGTTGTTCCATCGTCTGGATTATCTGTCTGACCTCTGTTGACGCGAGTGGAAATATTTCTACCCATCTTGAGAAGAGATCCGTAATCACTAGGATGAACTTCTTTCCTCTGCGACTTCGGGGGTATGGCCCCATGAGGTCTAAGGCTACCACTTTCCAGGGGCGTTGTGGTTGACGGGGTCTTAGTGGCTCTGACCCTTGATACCCCCCGGTCTTACGACAGGCACAGAGCATGCAGTTACGAACGTAGTTGCTGACTTCCGTTCGGAGGCCTTTCCAGGTGTAGCCTCGCTGAATGGCTCGTGTCGTCTCGTCTTCTCCCGGGTGCCCTGCGTGAGGGTGGTCGTGGTATGTCCAAATAACCTGTTGTCGGATTTGAACTGGAACAATGAGTTTCCATGGTCCTTCCCTTTCTTCGCGTCTCCAGATATTGTCTCCCTTGACATAGTGCTCATCCCAGAACCGAGCGTCGGTTGTTTTGGTGGGTGGTCGAGTTTGGGTATCCAGAGCCTTCCAACGGTTAACTTGAGTTTGGATCTCTGTATCCTGTCTTTGTTCCGTCTTGACTAGCTCATGTAGAGGTGCATCTTGGTTCTGTAGGACTAGTAGTGCATCGGGTTCGGGTGGTGCTAGTCCTGTGACCGAGGGCGGGGTCATCCGGTCCCAGTCTTGAGTCTCTGAACTGGTGTTCTCGCTGTCGGGTTGGCGTGATAACGCGTCAGGTAGATCGTTCTGTTTTCCCGGGCAGTGTTCCAGGGAAAATTGAAACTCTTGGAGCAAGAGTGCCCATCTCGTCAGCTTGGTCCGTTGGTCTTTCATCGTGTTCAGCCAGGTGAGAGCTCGGTTATCCGTGCGTAGTATGAAAGGTTTATCTTCCAGGTAATGTCTATACCTCTTGATGGCCCAGACGATAGCGAGGCACTCCTGCTCGTTGCTATGGTACCGTTGCTCTGTAGGGGTTAGCTTCGCGCTGGCATGGCTGATGATTCGTTTGCCCGCATCATCTTCTTGGTACAGTACTGCCCCTAGTCCAATCCCGCTAGCGTCAGTTTGTAGGGTAAAGGTTCGTGATGGATCGGGACGACTTAAGGGTGGTAGGTCTCTGAAGGCTTCTTTGAGTGTGTGTAGAGCGGTTTCTGTTTGGGAGTTCCACATCCACCGGGATTTGGTTCTTAGAAGTTCGGTGAGAGGTGCTGTTAGTTCCGCCATTTGGGGCACGAATTCTCGTAACCAGTTGCAGAGGCCCAGTAGTTGTCGGAGCTGTTTACGGTTTCTTGGTGTTGGGGCTTCCGTGATTGCTTTGATCGTCTGTGGTTGTGGGGCGTTTCCTTGGCTAGAAACGATATGGCCAAGGTATTCCAACTCAGTCTTGCCGAACTGGCATTTTTCCAGATTGCAGGTCAGTTGGTGGAGCTCAAATCTTTCTAAAACCTTGCTCAAGTGGTTGAGGTGCTCATCCCATGTCTTTTGAGTAGATTATCACGTCGTCAAGGTAGGCGAAACAGAACTGGCCGGTGTACCCTGCTAACACTTCTTGACTCATCAGTCGCTGAAAAGTACTCGGGGCTCCCTTTAATCCGAAAGGCATAACTGTAAATTGCAAGGTTTCTCCGTTGGGCGTGGTGAAAGCAGTCAGGGGTTTGGAATCGGGGTGTAAGGGAATCTGCCAGTACCCTGATTTCATATCGAGGGTGGTAAATATTTCTGCGTCTCCCAAATCTCGAAGAGTGTCATGTACGTTGACAGCGGGGGGAGTGACATCGATAGTGGCGGTGTTCAGTTGTCGGAAATCAATGCAGAAACGGGGAGTTTTGTCCTTTTTTTCCACAATTACAATGGGTGAATTGTATTCAGAGTTTCCGGGTTCTATTATCCCCTGGGCTTTCATCTCCTGAACCTGGTCTTCAATTAGCGCGTTTTTCGCAGGGGAATAGCGGTAAGGCCGTACCATAATCCGTTGGTTGTCCTTGAGTCGAATTTGATGGTTGATGCTGCGTGTTCTTCGCAGAGGTCCCTGAGTGTTGAAAACGGCTCGGTGTTGGTCTAGTAGTCTAAGGAGTTGTTCTTGACGTTCTATTGGGGCGTGTTGTCTGATCTTGTCTTGAGGAACCGGCGGGGGATCCTCATTGAGTCTTGGCATCCAGTATAGAGTATGACGCCCCTGGTTTCCAAAAAGCACTCGGCTGTTCTCGTAGTCCAGGATTACCTTCTGTTCTGTGAACCATGGTTGTCCCAGAATAAGTGGTTCTCGGAGTTCATCGGACACCAGGAACGTGACGTTGGCTTCTAGGGTTTGCATGGTTAGCGGTAAAGTTATCTGGCCTCGGATGGTAAGGTCACTCCCAACCTTGGCCAGGTGGATTGGTGTGGGGAAAGGAAGTAAGTTCTTCAGGTTTGTAGGGGTGAGTTGTTGGTATTGGATGAAATTAGCAGTAGCTCCGGTATCTAATAGGGCTAGTAGGGGACCGTGAGGAGTTTCGCACATAACTCTTGGGAGTGGTTGGGATGTTGAGGGATTGACGCTGTTTATTACTGGTGGCGGCCCTGATTCCTGTTTACCAGAGGCGGGGCCCTGTTGTCCTCTGGCTTGGCGTTTCCCGGTCTTTCTTTCTCTAGGTGCCGTTGGTTTAGCACTGGGCAGTCACGGTGAAAATGGTACCCTGGACAGTGGTAACATTTTGGAGGTCGCGGTTCAGATGAGGTTGCTGGGATCTTGCTGGGGCGTGTAGTCACTGGCGCAGTGTTTTTAGCCAGGTCTCGTTCCACAGATACGGCCCTAGTGATAAGTTCTTCTAACTCTTGAGGGTGTGGAGCTCGAAGAAAAGGTCTCAGTCCTGGTCGGACAAGTTCGATTAACAGGGGGATTATTTCTGCTGATGGGGCTGTGGGGGCCAAGCGTTGATACAGCCGTACTTTGTGCCGAAGGAATATCTCAACGGGCTCAGTCTGTGTTTGTTCCTTTCCGTATAGCTCTGCGTGGAGAGAGGCTATGGTGGTTGTACTGGCGAAGTGGTGCGTTAGTCGTTGCTTGAACTCTTCCCAAGTCGTTATATATTCGCCATATAGCTTCCACCACTGAGCGGCGGTGTCTTTAAGCTGCCGTTGGGTGGTAGGTACCCATTCTAGCGGGTCTACTCGAGCGGTCCTGAGCTGAACCTCACAGCGTTGGGTAAAAGTAGTAGGGTCTTCATGCCCTCGACCGTGAAAGTCTGGTAGAGTTGGTAGGTGGTAAGAGCTTGAGCACTGGCGTTGGTAGGTGGCAGTCAGGTGCGGCTGGTATGGTGGTGCGCTGGCAGTTGATGAGGTGGACCGTTGGCACGGCGGACATCGGAAGAATAGGCCCCTGAGGTCTCTAGGCTCATTTTTCCAGCCCAGGCACTGGTAGTGGTAGTATTGCCTACAGTCCTCGCAGACAACCTCTCGGCCATCTTCTCCAGTACAGGTTAACCCTGGGCAATACCGTACTTCCACTGGTGCTTCGGTGCAGGTGGTGCACCGGTAGGCTGGTTCATTGATGTCACGTGGCTCGTCTGCCCAGCCAATGCAAAGGTTGTGGTAGGGCTTTTGGCAGTTTGTGCAGGTTACATAATGTCGGTCCCCTCCTGGGGTACACGATGGGTTGTTACACTTTTGACTTCTAGTCATAACCATCTTGTCTACTTTGGTGAGGTAGTCTTCTTTGGTGAGGTAGTTTGGGCGCCACCGGGTTTTGTTCACTCCCGGAAGTGTTGTGTGGTGTTCTGGGGTCGTGTAGTCGGTCCGTTGGACATCCGTCCCGTGTCTTGAGTTGCCCCACGTTTAGGCGCCAGAACTGTTTATCCCATGTCTGGTGGTTTCGAGGGAGGTAGCTGGTTTTACTGGAACTGCAGCTTCCGACTGGCCTTTGTGATTAGGTACCGGTCTCGTGGGTCTTGTGGGTGGGGGTAAGGGAGAGAGATGGGGGAGAAAACGTAGGCGGGTTGGGGGGTGGCTAGGGGATGTAAATGATAGCCCTCAGGGGTTAAAGGGGAAATTGGAGTAGGGGGGAGTCGGGTGGTCGGTGAGAGGGGAAGACGAGGGGAGGCCTGAGATGACTCGGCGGCAGGGAGCTGGGAGATGTGGGCGCAGTGTGTGGGTGTTCGGGGGTCTGGTGGTTGTAGACGGGAACGTAGAGAATGGGTCCACGAGTTGAGAACTGTTTGGTCGGTGCTGTTTTCTCCAGGGTCTTCCGTCGGTGGGCTTTGCCGGCGCGGCGAGTGTAGACCATCCCGTGATGACGAGGACAAGTGGATGGGGGAGGGTGGAGAGGTAGGATAGAGTCCCGGCAACGTAAAGTCGCGGTGGGAGGTAGGATAGCGTCCCGGCAACGTTAAGTCGCGGTGGGAGGTAGGGTAGCGTCCCGGCAACGTAAAGTCGCGGTGGGAGGTAGGGTAGAGTCCCGGCAACGTAAAGTCGCGGTGGGAGGTAGGGTAGAGTCCCGGCAACGTAAAGTCGCGGTGGGAGGTAGGGTAGATTGCGGTGGAATGAGAATAGCGATGACACTTGCTGCAAACGACGATTTATTGGCTCTTTCGTATGAGTGTGGTTCCCCAAGGTTGGCTCACCACTGAACTCGAATCAAGATTTCACCGGGTTATATACCCTCCGCTGCTGCCTGGCCTGGTCCAATCAGAGAAGAGGGAGCTTCCCATTGGTTCGGGAAAACGAAAGTGCTATTGGCCGCCAAGCGAGCCAATAGGAAGAAGGGAGTTGATTATAGAGGTAAGAGCGTCACGGACGGCTCAGACAACATGGACTGTGGGCCGGACCGGCAGTAGGGAGGGAAGGTGAAGCGGCCGGTGCAAGTGCGAAGGAAAGAAGGCTGCCTGAACAGAGAGGCACATCAACCTTACTACCCGTCCTCCGTTGTGGCTGTACCTTACTACCCGTCCTCCGTTGTGGCTGTACCTTACTACCCGTCCTCCATTGTGGCTGTACCTTACTACCCGTCCTCCGTTGTTGCTTTACCTTACTACCCGTCCTCCGTTGTGGCTGTACCTTACTACCCGTCCTCCGTTGTTGCTTTACCTTACTACCCGTCCTCCGTTGTTGCTGTACCTTACTACCCGTCCTCCGTTGTGGCTTTACCTTACTACCCGTCCTCCGTTGTTGCTGTACCTTACTACCCGTCCTCCGTTGTGGCTGTACCTTACTACCCGTCCTCCGTTGTGGCTGTACCTTACTACCCGTCCTCCGTTGTTGCTTTACCTTACTACCCGTCCTCCGTTGTTGCTGTACCTTACTGCCCGTCCGGGCTCTAGGCAATATTTAAATTAGTTTTACTGGGATAGAACTGATAAAATTATATATCAAAGTATTATTATTATCACCGCGTCTTACTACCCATTCGGGTTACACGCACTTACGATAATGTGTAATGGTAGGGTGATTGTGAGATGAAATGAAGGACCTACAGTTTAACGTGGGATCCGAACCACGGTGGAGACCTGTCATTCCACACATTCACAAGATGTCTTGTCAGAGGTGAAGGAAGGGTTTGGTAATCAGATAAATCTGTGCCGGGACCGAGGATTGAACCCCGGCCGCCAGCACAGAAGTCTGACACCTTACCCCTAGACCACCAGGCCACCTATATATCAAAGTAAAGTGCCCGTATTTGCGTGGAGAAAGAATGAGAAACAATTTATGGTAAAAGCACCCTAATTACATCCAACCGAACTAATTTATATTAATCTATATTAAGATTAATCTTACTTTCTTTACTATATTATAAACTCCTTTTGTTTTTAAATCCAATTTGATTTATGCCTTTAGTTAGAATATATGGTTTTAATCTAAACTAATCAGACTTATAAAGATAAAAGTAAATTAAATACACAGATAATCTAAGAACTACAACTTAATAAGTAAACATCTTAATAACATCAGAAAAATTTTGAAGAATACAGAAATAGCCAACTTTATTTTTTAATTTATCTTAAAACCTTACGTTTCAATTAGGTTAAAAATTATGGTCCGGTGCATAGCACATACTTTCTCTTTCCTTTATCTTAAAATATACATATTTTACTAAAAACTCGTAATATTTGTGAAACGAAAGAATAGGTTCGTTCATACATTGTTGTAGAAACATTACACCAAAGATCATAGATGAAATAATACACACTGTTACTCACTTGCTCCATGGCACTAGGACCTAGGAACACTGTTACAGAAATACTTATCAAAGAGAAACATTATTTCCACCAAAGAGCATAAGAATCTAACTCATTTTCAAAGACCTGAATTAAAAAGTATACTATGATTATAGCTAAGAAATGATTGGTTTACAAAAATATATTTCGATTAAAAGATTTTTATCTTTAATAGAACTATAACTTTATAATAATGAGTTATTTCGTTTCTAGAATAGTTGCAGAAAAATATTGAAAATTAGAAAGTTTCCCCTTGTGAAATACCATTAGTCATTTTAATAAGAAAACGAGAATTTTTATATTGGTTATAGTGATAAACAGGGTCTAGATATAATATTTAATCAAAATAGTAGGAGCATATTTTGAGAACATCGATTTTTTTCCTCTCTTTTTGACCTTCAATTTAAATTCAATTCAATTTAAATTTAGAGTTAGATATTTAATTCCAAAAAATCCCTCGGGGGGACCCTATCAAAACCCCAAATACCAAGTTATAGCCCAATCTGTAAACTAGTTTCAGCTCTAGCCTGAGGTGCAGACAGACAGACAGACAGATGGATGGACAGACAGACAGCATCACGAAAACAACTTTTTGTTGTTTCAGAGTGTCATGAAACGTTGACATTAATAAAATCTTGAGTTCTCTTTTTTATGATCACAATACTTTCTCTCCGAAGATTCAATTCATATACTACTCTTGATATATAGTCACATTCATATACTACTCTTGATATATAGTCACATTCATATACTAACGTTGATATATAGTCACATTCCTATACTAACGTTGATATATAGTCACATTCATATACTAACGTTGATATATAGTCACATTCATATACTACCGTTGATATATAGTCACATTCATATACTACCGTTGATATATAGTCACATTCATATACTAACGTTGATATATAGTCACATTCATATACTACTGTTGATATATAGTCACATTCATATACTAACGTTGATATATAGTCACATTCATATACTAACGTTGATATATAGTCACATTCATATACTACCGTTGATATATAGTCACATTCATATACTAACGTTGATGTATAGTCACATTCATATACTACCGTTGATATATAGTCACATTTATATACTAACGTTGATATATAGTCACATTCATATATTAACGTTGATATATAGTCACATTCATATACTACCGTTGATATATAGTCACATTCATATACTAACGTTGATATATAGTCACATTCATATACTACCGTTTATATATAGTCACATTCACATACTAACGTTGATATATAGTCCCATTCGTATACTAACGTTGATATATAGTCCCATTCGTATACTAACGTTGATACATAGTCACATTAATATACTAACGTTGATATATAGTCACATTCATATACTAACGTTGATGTATAGTCACATTCATATACTACCGTTGATATATAGTCACATTTATATACTAGCGTTGATATATAGTCACATTCATATATTAACGTTGATATATAGTCACATTCATATACTAACGTTGATATATAGTCACATTCATATATTAACGTTGATATATAGTCCCATTCGTATACTAACGTTGATATATAGTCCCATTCGTATACTAACGTTGATACATAGTCACATTAATATACTAACGTTGATATATAGTCACATTCATATACTAACGTTGATGTATAGTCACATTCATATACTACCGTTGATATATAGTCACATTTATATACTAACGTTGATATATAGTCACATTCATATATTAACGTTGATATATAGTCACATTCATATACTACCGTTGATATATAGTCACATTCACATACTAACGTTGATATATAGTCCCATTCGTATACTAACGTTGATATATAGTCCCATTCGTATACTAACGTTGATACATAGTCACATTAATATACTAACGTTGATATATAGTCACATTCATATACTAACGTTGATGTATAGTCACATTCATATACTACCGTTGATATATAGTCACATTTATATACTAACGTTGATATATAGTCACATTCATATATTAACGTTGATATATAGTCACATTCATATACTACCGTTGATATATAGTCACATTCATATACTAACGTTGATATATAGTCACATTCATATACTACTGTTGATATATAGTCACATTCATATACTAACGTTGATATATAGTCACATTCATATACTAACGTTGATATATAGTCACATTCATATACTACCGTTGATATATAGTCACATTCATATACTAACGTTGATGTATAGTCACATTCATATACTACCGTTGATATATAGTCACATTTATATACTAACGTTGATATATAGTCACATTCATATATTAACGTTGATATATAGTCACATTCATATACTACCGTTGATATATAGTCACATTCACATACTAACGTTGATATATAGTCCCATTCGTATACTAACGTTGATATATAGTCCCATTCGTATACTAACGTTGATACATAGTCACATTAATATACTAACGTTGATATATAGTCACATTCATATACTAACGTTGATGTATAGTCACATTCATATACTACCGTTGATATATAGTCACATTTATATACTAACGTTGATATATAGTCACATTCATATATTAACGTTGATATATAGTCACATTCATATACTACCGTTGATATATAGTCACATTCATATACTAACGTTGATATATAGTCACATTCATATACTACTGTTGATATATAGTCACATTCATATACTAACGTTGATATATAGTCACATTCATATACTAACGTTGATATATAGTCACATTCATATACTACCGTTGATATATAGTCACATTCATATACTAACGTTGATGTATAGTCACATTCATATACTAACGTTGATATATAGTCACATTAATATACTAACGTTGATCATTCACACTTGGTTCTCCCCGTCATCGGCAAAACAAACTGAACTAATATTACACTTAGTGTGCCTGCCCCGGTGGTTGCGTGGGCCAAGGCGTCACTCTTCAAATAGACTGGACTGACCATGACAAGGAGACAGAGGTTCGAATCACGGTCAGGTGCACCGAGGATAGTTTCCCTAAATGGTTTTACACCCTCCCTGCACGCAAATATGGGTACACTTCTCCTAAATTCAATCTAACTTGTTCCTAAACAAATGAAACGTATTAAGGTAATGTTTATATGAAATGTACCCGCATCAGCGCGGAGATAAAGTGGCAAAAACTGCCTTTAATAGAACTGAACCGTATTATAAGACCTATATCTTCTTCATTGGGAACTAAAGTGACGCGTTAGACTAAACGACTAGCGACGCGGTTTTAATTCAATCTTAGGTTGGTTTCACATCGGCGAGTCGAGTCACCCGGAGTCTAGCCGAGTCCAGCCGAGTCAAGTGTATTATTTCCACGTGCTTTTCAAGGCTAACCGCATGAACAATGAATACCTCATTGTTCTCGTCCATGAAAATCCTTCGATTTAATACCCGTATTATCCCAAACATCGGGATAGAAATACTGTTTCCACTATTTGGAAACAAAGGTGCATCGTTTCATGTGGGTAAGTCCACATTAAGCGACGTCTTTTTTAGGCGTCCACGCCAACGCCTCCATACATTTGTATTCATAAAAACCGAGAGGACTACATAAATCTTGCACGAGCTGGTCGATCAAACTAGTGAGCTCCTGATTCGACCCACTAGTGTGAAAGGCCTTGACTTTAGAGTTAGATTGGACTCGATGAGACTCGACTCTGGCTCGTTGGTGTGAAACCAGCCTAAAGCTTCCTGAAACACAAACATACCACTTGTAGGCGAAGTTTCGTCTCTCTTGGAATGTCGCTTTCTTTCAAGTGAAAAGACGCTCTTATTTGGGATAGTCCTCACTTGCCTCCGGTTGGTATAATCTGAGAAGTATTCATTCTTCCTTTATGTACGTTTTAATGTAATATCAATCAGTACGTTAGTAATTGGTTTATAGTAAAGGGGCCTTTGTCCTAATTTAATTTGGTCCACAGGTATTATCTTGCGACAGGTAAGTGTGCGCTTTCTGAAACTTTATGTCTGTTTTGGTTCCTTATCTTAAGATGTTCTCCACGACTTAACCTAAGGAGGTAAGTAAAATAGCCTTAGCCAGGTTGACATCTCGTATTATTATTTGTACCATGTTTAGACGGAGCCATTGTCTTGTTCAAATAAAGTCCTCCAATATATTCTATCAGTAAATTTTTTATACCCTTGCTTGATTTCAGCCATCAGAGACCCTCACCAACTTCCTTATCCCCTTCCACTATTCCTTCTATAACATCAATCAGAGATTTCCTCTCCATAAAAAGACCTATCCAGACGTCCTTTTCTTCTTGGAACTACCTGCAAAATGTTTATCTTACTATTTACTCTTCATTATTCACCCTATATAACCATTTTATCCTCTCTACTCCCCTCCAAGCCCACATCATAAAGTGAACACAATATATATTCTCGTTTATCTTCTGCGTGCGTATTCCATCTCTATAGCTCGTGTGCCTGATAAGAAGAATTCGAAATTTGAAATTGGTGATAATTTTGTTTTTATTCGTATGTCATATTATTTGACCAGTAGTGCTATAACATCGATTTCGGTCTCCTGTATGAAGACTATTGGCCGCTCTGGTGGTAGAGGTACAATAGAGTACAACAGAGGAAGTTGTATGAGGTCTATTGACCCCTCTGGTGGTAGAGGTACAATAGAGTACAACAGAGGAAGTTGTATGAGGTCTATTAACCACTCTGGTGGTAGAGGTACAATAGAGTACAACAGAGGAAGTTGTATGAAGACTATTGACCCCTCTGGTGGTAGAGGTACAATAGAGTACAACAGAGGAAGTTGTATGAAGACTATTGACCACTCTGATGGTAGAGGTACAATAGAGTACAACAGAGGAAGTTGTATGAAGACTATTGACCACTCTGATGGTAGAGGTACAATAGAGTACAACAGAGGAAGTTGTATGAGGTCTATTGACCACTCTGGTGGTAGAGGTACAATAGAGTACATTAGAGGCAGTTGTATGAGGTCTATTGACCCCTCTGGTGGTAGAGGTACAATAGAGTACAACAGAGGAAGTTGTATGAAGACTATTGACCACTCTGATGGTAGAGGTACAATAGAGTACAACAGAGGAAGTTGTATGAGGTCTATTGACCACTCTGGTGGTAGAGGTACAATAGAGTACAACAGAGGAAGTTGTATGAAGACTATTGACCACTCTGATGGTAGAGGTACAATAGAGTACAACAGAGGAAGTTGTATGAGGTCTATTGACCACTCTGGTGGTAGAGGTACAATAGAGTACAACAGAGGAAGTTGTATGAAGACTATTGACCACTCTGGTGGTAGAGGTACAATAGAGTACAATAGAGGCAGTTGTATGAGGTCTATTGGCCACTCTGGTGGTAGAGGTACAATAGAGTACATTAGAGGCAGTTGTATGAACACTATTGACCACTCTGATGGTAGAGGTACAATAGAGTACAACAGAGGAAGTTGTATGAGGTCTATTGACCACTCTGGTGGTAGAGGTACAATAGAGTACAACAGAGGAAGTTGTATGAAGACTATTGACAACTCTTGTGGTAGAGGTACAATAGAGTACAATAGAGGAAGTTGTATGAAGACTATTGACCACTCTGGTGGTAGAGGTACAATAGAGTACAACAGAGGAAGTTGTATGAGGTCTATTGACCACTCTGGTGGTAGAGGTACAATAGAGTACAACAGAGGAAGTTGTATGAGGTCTATTAACCACTCTGGTGGTAGAGGTACAATAGAGTACAACAGAGGAAGTTGTATGAGGTCTATTGACCACTCTGGTGGTAGAGGTACAATAGAGTACAACAGAGGAAGTTGTATGAGGTCTATTGACCACTCTGGTGGTAGAGGTACAATAGAGTACAACAGAGGAAGTTGTATGAGGTCTATTGACCACTCTGGTGGTAGAGGTACAATAGAGTACAACAGAGGAAGTTGTATGAAGACTATTGACAACTCTTGTGGTAGAGGTACAATAGAGTACAATAGAGGAAGTTGTATGAAGACTATTGACCACTCTGGTGGTAGAGGTACAATAGAGTACAACAGAGGAAGTTGTATGAGGTCTATTGACCACTCTGGTGGTAGAGGTACAATAGAGTACAACAGAGGAAGTTGTATGAGGTCTATTAACCACTCTGGTGGTAGAGGTACAATAGAGTACAACAGAGGAAGTTGTATGAAGACTATTGACAACTCTTGTGGTAGAGGTACAATAGAGTACAATAGAGGAAGTTGTATGAAGACTATTGACAACTCTGGTGGTAGAGGTACAATAGATTAAACAGAGGCTGTCTTAACTTTGTAACCGCCATAAGATGATGTGATGCTGATGATTAAGACGTTTTGAAGCCGGTATGAGTCTTAACCTAACTTAAACTTAATATACCATGCCCCGGTGACCATTGGGATAACTCTTCTCAAGAGAAATATACCAAAGGTATCAGCCGGTAATGGAACTTGGGACCTTCAGGCCAGATGCACTGACCACTAATCCGTGGGGCCGGTTGATGTTTAATTGAGGATCGGGTTGTAAGTTAGTAGTTTTTTCTGTCTTAAAATTAAGTTTGAATGGAGCACCAATAGCAGTATGTACTGTTTAAACAAACTGTGTTACCCACACACGACACTGTAATATTAACCAATAAAAACAGCTCACTCTGAGTCTTCAAAAGTGATGATGGTGGTTATCACATGAACTCAGTATAAATCAACTGACATTGCTATGTGTCTCATGAACCGACCGTTCATTGGACCGTACTTTATGGAATTCGCTATCAAAAGATACTTTGGTTCATCGATTATATTCTCGCATTTCATGAATCTATCATTTTAACTTTCAATAAAGAATTAAATGCATTTTTTCACTGAAAAAAACACTAGTAAAAAACGGTTAAATAATACACGATCGATAAATTGTATCGAGTTTGTTTTATCCGTTTGTTTAGTGGACAGTAAATATTTAACTGCCATTGGAGAAAACACTTTTTTAAGAACCGTTTGGATTATATGTCTGTGTGCTTACCACGTTAATGGGCTAAGGATGAGCAAGGTTTACACAGCCCACCTTCTCTGTTCCTTCTTTGATATATAAAGGAGCTGGGTGTTTAAATATTACACCTAATAGAGAGGACGGCGCACAAACAAACATGTTAATTAGTAATGAGAACAAAGGTTAAGTGAGAACAATTTAATTTAATTAAACAACATACAAAAAGTATGATTAGGACACTGTAATGTTACTGAATGCCCCTAAAGATTATGTGAGGGCATTGACAATAATATCGTCCTAATTTTATAAACGTATTTAATTTTATTTGAACTTTATAATATATTACTTGTCGCTTAAAGCACTTCTTCTTCTAAGAAGGCACGAGCCACTGACAAGTGACGTCAGAGTGCGTGACGTTGGTTGAGTCAATATGACAATTTAAGGTGTTTAATAAATAATAACTTCCTGTTCTGGAAAGATCGAATATAAATTTTAAAATGTAATTTGAGGCAGCTCCCGGCTCTCGGACATTCTACTGCCATCGAGATGTTGTTGTTTTTTAAAATTTTTAACACCACCTTCTAGAAAGTTCTTTCGAAGCGAGTTATATACTCGGCATGGTGAAATAATCGACAGTGGCTCATAGCACTGGCTTAATAACTCTGACTGGCTCACTATCCCTGACACTAGCACCCTCACTGTGACTGTGTCTGTCACTCCAGCCTTCAATACGTACGGTCGTGTTATCATTATCAGTCGCGTCTCGAAATAGTTAACGACATGATCAGTTTTACGATCAAGACAATAGTGATATTAAAATAAAATCACATCTAACCTAATAATTGTGTATTATTTCAATGGTACAATTACCGCCCAAACACGGGGCAATTATCATCAACAAAATAGCATAGTGTTATAAATGGCATCCATCCCAGGGCGATTAATTCAATAATGTTACAACACCATCTCAATAAGCAGAGTCTATAGGTATTTGATAGATATTAGGTAGCCAGAAATATATCTATATGTGCCAACTAGCGGCGTTAAGCGTCCAATGGATGTACAAAAACACGCCTGAAAGTCAGACACCATCCAACAACACTACATGTTGAGAAAATACATTTAGTAGGCTAAAATATTAGGCAAGTTCTAGTTCGGTTATATAGAGCACCTGTGATAAAGGATCTAAGTGAAGCCCTCTCATAGTGGGCAAGGTGTTATTAATATTGAAATGACAACTACCACGGGCCGTGCCTAAATGGCAGTTAAGCCCCACAAGTTGAGCCCCAACTGGAGTTCAACGAGAAACAGTATTCTAGAATTAAGTTCCTAATGACTCGCTTGGAGTAATTATTATTCATATTCTGAGGTTTAACGGGGCTAGCCAATTTATCCCGTTACAACTTGAATTTAAAGGAAATGTACATGCATTTGCGTGGGAGGAGGGCAAGAAATAATTTAAATAACACCCCTTTAATACACCCGCCTTGGAACACCGACCTCCCCGCTACCTACAAACCAGATAACCTCACCAATAGACACACAGACAAGGATGTCAGGTTTTACGGGGAAGGAAAGGTCAGGGTTTGAATCCTCGCCAAACACCTATATACTTATTTTATATATAAATGGTTTCCAACTTACCCCTACCATATTAGTGTAACCAAACGGATGTTAAGACGCCAATCAAAATTACAAACACTGACAAAATAATCTAACTTCAGTTTATAGCTCCTTTTTACTTTCTCCTCAACTATTGGAGAAAGAAAGTATTGTGATGGTCAAAATAATCTAATTGGAGAGTTTGATGAACCACTGAAGTTCCTTTCGTGATGCCGTATGTCTGTCTGTCTCTTGGTCTAGATCCGAACCACTTAACCAATCGGACTATAGCTTAGTATCTAGGATCTTCATAGGGTTCTCCTGGGGAGATTTTCGAATTAGATACATATAACCCTAAAATTCGTATCCAGGCAGGCGCTGTTTAGCCTTAAAAACCAAACGGCGACTCTCATTTTTCCATTAAAAAGACTTGGAGGGTGTTACACATGAGTGGATATCTCCAATTATCTCCGTAACTCTTCGAGATATGAAATAACATATGATTGAAAAGTTGTAGTGTTATCACAAATAAAAACCTTTTATTTTAAATATATTTTTATAAAACCAATAGTGTCCGAGCTATAAGCAAAAATATATTTCCAAACGAAGTTCTTTAGGGTGGGGAGTTGATTGTTATGATTTTAATTAATATGTTTATTATTTAACTTACGCTCTTTCGTAGAATATGATGATATTTTTTTCTATTATCTGCAACAATATCTTAAAGAGTTTTAAGTAAATGTCTCTATTTTTTGGTAAAAGAGTGATAAAGTCTGTGTGGTGCATCAGTCCGTTTATTAAAATTATATTAAAAGTGATTTTTTTAACAACATTGTAAAAGTATGGACCTCAAGGTCCCCTGAAAATATAAATTGAATTGCGTATGAAATAGTAAAAAAAGATATCACGAACCCCTTATTACTCCGACTCAACCTAGATCTTCCTTTATCTTCATTGCCCGTTTTAAACAGCGGGGATTTATCACGAGGGTTTCCAACCTAATTTGTAGAGCCACTAATAGAGAGAACGAATTAACTCGCAACCCCCTTGACTACCCTCGTCTTCCCTAAAGATAACTCATAAAAAAACATACGTAGTCGCACCAAAAAAATACTAGGAACAGGGGTAAAAAAGCAAACCTAACGTAGGTATTTGTATCTACCTGCTCGTAGCGGTAATTGTAATCAATTCCAGTGGCATGAGATAAGGTGGGGGTATTTCAACATGGCCCGCCCAACCAGTAAAACTCTTGCCACGGAGATTGGGAGGTCTCCAGGGTGCTACTAAGAGAGACGCTAACCTCCCCCCACCACCCTAGATTTACTGCCACCAACTATTAGAGAAGTTAGATCAGCCCATCCGACCCGACGAGAAATAATTTATATATATATACATTACTGGGGACATAGCCCTGAAACAATTGCAACTAGAGTTACGTTTTTTTTACAACACTTTTTTACTCTCTCGTGTAGATAAAGTATTGTTATCGAGAAACTGTTCTACCTCGAGATTATAGTGGACATGTGGTAACAGGTGAAACTGTTTGGTGGATTTTGTTCAAACTTGACATTTAGCTGACCAGCAAGTTGAGTTTGGAACTGAGGAAGAAACTTATGAAATGCTACATTTGAGGCATCACACTGTATAGATCAGAAACTTGGACACTCGGAAAGATGGAAAAGAAATACTTGGAGAGGTTTGAAATGTGGTGTTGGAGAAGACTTTAGAATATCAGGTGGATAGACAGGGGGACAAATGAAGTCCTGAGAAGAGTGGGTGAGAAGATCAAGTGGATAGACAGGGGACAAATGAGGTCCTAAGAAGAGTGGGTGAGAATATCAGGTGGATAGACAGGGGGACAAATGAAGTCCTGATAAGAGTGGGTGAGAAGATCAGGTGGATAGACAGGGGGCCAAATGAAGTCCTGATAAGAGTGGGTGAGAAGATCAGGTGGGCAGACAGGGGGACAAATGAAGTCCTAAGAAGAGTGGGTGAGAAGATCAGGTGGATAGACAGGGGGACAAATGAAGTCCTAAGAAGAGTGGGTGAGAAGATCAGGTGGATAGACAGGGGGACAAATGAGGTCCTAAGAAGAGTGGGTGAGAATATCAGGTGGATAGACAGGGGACAAATGAAGTCCTGATAAGAGTGGGTGAGAAGATCAAGTGGATAGACAGGGGGACAAATGAGGTCCTAAGAAGAGTGGGTGAGAATATCAGGTGGATAGAGAGGGGGACAAATGAAGTCCTGAGAAGAGTGGGTGAGAAGATCAGGTGGACAGACAGGGGGACAAATGAGGTCCTGAGAAGAGTGGGTGAGAAGATCAGGTGGATAGACAGGGGGCCAAATGAAGTCCTGATAAGAGTGGGTGAGAAGATCAGGTGGGCAGACAGGGGGACAAATGAGGTCCTAAGAAGAGTGGGTGAGAAGATCAGGTGGACATACAGGGAGACAAATGAAGTCCTAAGAAGAGTGGGTGAGAAGATCAGGTGGATAGACAGGGGACAAATGAAGTCCTAAGAAGAGTGGGTGAGAAGATCAGGTGGATAGACAGGGGACAAATGAGGTCCTAAGAAGAGTGGGTGAGAATATCAGGTGGATAGACAGGGGGACAAATGAAGTCCTGATAAGAGTGGGTGAGAAGATCAAGTGGATAGACAGGGGGACAAATGAAGTCCTAAGAAGAATGGGTGAGAAGATCAGGTGGATAGACAGGGGGACAAATGAAGTCCTAAGAAGAGTGGGTGAGAAGATCAGGTGGATAGACAGGGGGACAAATGAAGTCCTGATAAGAGTGGGTGAGAAGATCAAGTGGATAGACAGGGGGACAAATGAGGTCCTAAGAAGAGTGGGTGAGAATATCAGGTGGATAGACAGGGGGACAAATGAAGTCCTGAGAAGAGTGGGTGAGAATATCAGGTGGATAGACAGGGGGACAAATGAAGTCCTGAGAAGAGTGGGTGAGAAGATCAGGTGGATAGACAGGGGACAAATGAGGTCCTGAGAAGAGTGGGTGAGAAGAGAACCATTTTGGGTGTGATTCTTTGGAACAAAGAAACTGATCGGGCACATCCATAAGAAGAACTGTCTTCTGCACGACGCCATATAAGGAAAGGTTGAGGGAAAGAGGATCTTAAGAAGGAGGAGGATTCAAATACTGGATGACTTGAAGTAAAGAAGAAAATAACGAATGATGAAGAAGAAGGCAGAGGACTGGATGCATTGGTGGTCTAAGTTAATTGAATAAAAATAATGAACTTGTCATAAGACAGAACACATAATAATAAATTCAGTTGACTCTTAGACTTTGGTGAGAGCGGAGTTTTCACCACGTGGACGCGAGCCCGAAAGGTGGGAACCCCACTTCGACGTCAAATGAGTCCGTTCAACCTGCGGTTACAAACCCTTCTTTAGCGGCGGACCACTTGGAAACTTTAGCAAGATCCGGCGGAACACTCTTAAGAATATTGTTAAGTTTCATATATTATATTATATTATAAAATATCACTTTCCTTGGCAGACAATGATGTGGATGCGTCCATCTATAAATGATTGAATTTTATTTTCTGTGTATCATCAAAAAGAGAATTAAAATAATTTTTAGGCCTTAGTTTAAATATTTCCCCCACCCCCTCCATACACCTTCAGCCCTTACCCTTGCTATACATTCTATGTACCCTAGTAATCCAACCCAATGTCATAGGCTCGAGCAACCCTAGTACCCCAACCCAATTGTATTGGCTTTATGTACCCTCATCTCCAACCCACTGTAATAGGCTCTATGTACCCTAGTACCCCAACCCACTGTT
>JBCFYV010011164.1:55270321-55282055 GCA_039000515.1 Timema cristinae
TTCTCTTTTTTATGATCACAATACTTTCTCTCCGAAGATTCAATTCATATACTAACGTTGATATAGAGTCACATTCATATACTAACGTTGATCATTCACACTTGGATCTCCCCGTCATCGGCAAAACAAACTGAACTAATATTACACTTAGTGTGCCTGCACCGGTGGTTGCGTGGGCCAAGGCGTCACTCTTCAAATAGACTGGACTGACCATGACAAGGAGACAGAGGTTCGAATCACGGTCAGGTGCACCGAGGATAGTTTCCCTAAATGGTTTTACACCCTCCCTGCACGCAAATATGGGTACACTTCTCCTAAATTCAATCTACCTTGTTCCTAAACAAATGAAACGTATTAAGGTAATGTTTATATGAAATGTACCCGCATCAGCGCGGAGATAAAGTGGCAAAAACTGCCCTTAATAGAACTGAACCGTATTATAAGACCTATATCTTCTTCATTGGGAACTAAAGTGACGCGTTAGACTAAACGACTAGCGTCAATCTTAGTTTGGTTTCACATCCGCGAGTCGAGTCACCCCGAGTCTAGCCGAGTCCAGCCGAGTCAAGTGTATTATTTCCACGTGCTTTTCAAGGCTAACCGCATGAACAATGAATACCTCATTGTTCTCGTCCATGAAAATCCTTCGATTTACTACCCGTATAATCCCAAACATCGGGATAGAAATACTGTTTCCACTATTTGGAAACAAAGGTGCATCGTTTCATGTGGGTAAGTCCACATTAAGCGACGTCTTTTTTAGGCGTCCACGCCAGCGCCTCCATACATTTGTATTCATAAAAACCGAGAGGACTACATAAATCTTGCACGAGTTGGTCGATCAAACTAGTGAGCTCCTGATTCGACCCACTAGTGTGAAAGGCCTTGACTTTAGAGTTAGATTGGACTCGATGAGACTCGACTCGGGGCTCGTTGGTGTGAAACCAGCCTAAAGCTTCCTGAAACACAAACATACCACTTGTAGGCGAAGTTTCGTCTCTCTTGGAATGTCGCTTTCTTTCAAGTGAAAAGACGCTCTTATTTGGGATAGTCCTCACTTGCCTCCGGTTGGTATAATCTGAGAAGTATTCATTCTTCCTTTATGTACGTTTTAATGTAATATCAATCAGTACGTTAGTAATTGGTTTATAGTAAAGGGGCCTTTGTCCTAATTTAATTTGGTCCACAGGTATTATCTTGCGACAGGTAAGTGTGCGCTTTCTGAAACTTTCTGTCTGTGTTGGTTCCTTATCTTATGATGTTCTCCACGACTTAACCTAAGGAGGTAAGTAAAATAGCCTTAGCCAGGTTGACATCTCGTATTATTATTTGTACCATGTTTAGACGGATCCATTGTCTTGTTCAAATAAAGTCCTCCAATATATTCTATCAGTAAATTTGTTTTACCCTTGCTTGATTTCAGCCATCAGAGACCCTCACCAACTTCCTTATCCCCTTCCACTATTCCTTCTATAACATCAATCAGAGATTTCCTCTCATAAAAAGACCTATCCAGACGTCCTTTTCTTCTTGGAACTACCTGCCAAATGTTTATCTTACTATTTACTCTTCATTAGTCACCCTATATAACCATTTTATCCTCTCTACTCCCCTCCAAGCCCACATCATAAAGTGAACACAATATATATTCTCATTTATCTTCTGCGTGCGTATTCCATCTCTATAGCTCGTGTGCCTGATCAGAAGAATTCGAAATTTGAAATTGGTGATAATTTTGTTTTTATTCGTATGTCATATTATTTGACCAGTAGTGTTATAACATCGATTTCTGTCTCCTGTATGAAGACTATTGGCCGCTCTGGTGGTAGAGGTACAATAGAGTACAATAGAGGCAGTTGTATGAGGTCTATTGACCACTCTAGTGGTAGAGGTACAATAGAGTACAATAGAGGCAGTTGTATGAGGACTATTGGCCGCTCTGGTGGTAGAGGTACAATAGGGTACAATAGAGGCAGTTGTATGAGGTCTATTGACCACTCTGGTGGTAGAGGTACAATAGAGTACAATAGAGGCAGTTGTATGAGGTCTATTGACCACTCTGGTGGTAGAGGTACAATAGAGTACAATAGAGGCAGTTGTATGAGGTCTATTGACCACTCTGGTGGTAGAGGTACAATAGAGTACAATAGAGGCAGTTGTATGAGGACTATTGGCCGCTCTGGTGGTAGAGGTACAATAGGGTACAATAGAGGCAGTTGTATGAGGTCTATTGACCACTCTGGTGGTAGAGGTACAATAGAGTACAATAGAGGCAGTTGTATGAGGTCTATTGACCACTCTGGTGGTAGAGGTACAATAGAGTACAATAGAGGCAGTTGTATGAAGACTATTGACCACTCTGGTGGTAGAGGTACAATAGAGTACAATAGAGGCAGTTGTATGAGGTCTATTGACCACTCTGGTGGTAGAGGTACAATAGGGTACAATAGAGGCAGTTGTATGAGGACTATTGACCACTCTAGTGGTAGAGGTACAATAGAGTACAATAGAGGCAGTTGTATGAGGTCTATTGACCACTCTGGTGGTAGAGGTACAATAGAGTACAATATAGGAAGTTGTATGAGGACTATTGACCACTCTAGTGGTAGAGGTACAATAGAGTACAATAGAGGCAGTTGTATGAGGTCTATTGACCACTCTGGTGGTAGAGGTACAATAGAGTACAATAGAGGCAGTTGTATGAGGACTATTGACCACTCTGGTGGTAGAGGTACAATAGAGTACAATAGAGGCAGTTGTATGAGGTCTATTGACCACTCTGGTGGTAGAGGTACAATAGAGTACAATAGAGGCAGTTGTATGAGGACTATTGACCACTCTGGTGGTAGAGGTACAATAGGGTACAATAGAGGCAGTTGTATGAGGTCTATTGACCACTCTGGTGGTAGAGGTACAATAGAGTACAATAGAGGCAGTTGTATGAGGTCTATTGACCACTCTGGTGGTAGAGGTACAATAGAGTACAATAGAGGCAGTTGTATGAGGTCTATTGACCACTCTGGTGGTAGAGGTACAATAGAGTACAATAGAGGCAGTTGTATGAGGTCTATTGACCACTCTGGTGGTAGAGGTTAAATAGAGTACAATAGAGGCAGTTGTATGAGGTCTATTGACCACTCTGGTGGTAGAGGTACAATAGAGTACAATAGAGGCAGTTGTATGAGGTCTATTGACCACTCTGGTGGTAGAGGTACAATAGAGTACAATAGAGGCAGTTGTATGAGGTCTATTGACCACTCTGGTGGTAGAGGTTAAATAGAGTACAATAGAGGCAGTTGTATGAGGTCTATTGACCACTCTGGTGGTAGAGGTACAATAGAGTACAATAGAGGCAGTTGTATGAGGTCTATTGACCACTCTGGTGGTAGAGGTACAATAGAGTACAATAGAGGCAGTTGTATGAGGTCTATTGACCACTCTGGTGGTAGAGGTAAATAGAGTACAATAGAGGCAGTTGTATGAGGTCTATTGACCACTCTGGTGGTAGAGGTACAATAGAGTACAATAGAGGCAGTTGTATGAGGTCTATTGACCACTCTGGTGGTAGAGGTACAATAGAGTACAATAGAGGCAGTTGTATGAGGTCTATTGACCACTCTGGTGGTAGAGGTACAATAGAGTACAATAGAGGCAGTTGTATGAGGTCTATTGACCACTCTGGTGGTAGAGGTACAATAAGTACAATAGAGGCAGTTGTATGAGGTCTATTGACCACTCTGGTGTAGAGGTACAATAGAGTACAATAGAGGCAGTTGTATGAGGTCTATTGACCACTCTGGTGGTAAGGTTAAATAGAGTACAATAGAGGCAGTTGTATGAGGTCTATTGACCACTCTGGTGGTAGAGGTACAATAGAGTACAATAGAGGCAGTTGTATGAGGTCTATTGACCACTCTGGTGGTAGAGGTACAATAGAGTACAATAGAGGCAGTTGTATGAGGCTATTGACCACTCTGGTGGTAGAGGTACAATAGAGTACAATAGAGGCAGTTGTATGAGGACTATTGACCACTCTGGGGGTAGAGGTACAATAGAGTACAATAGAGGCAGTTGTATGAGGACTATTGACCACTCTGGTGGTAGAGGTACAATAGAGTACAATAGAGGCAGTTGTATGAGGTCTATTGACCACTCTAGTGGTAGAGGTACAATAGGTACAATAGAGGCAGTTGTATGAGGTCTATTGACCACTCTGGTGGTAGAGGTACAATAGAGTACAATAGAGGCAGTTGTATGAGGACTATTAACCACTCTGGTGGTAGAGGTACAATAGAGTACAATAGAGGCAGTTGTATGAGGTCTATTGACCACTCTGGTGGTAGAGGTACAATAGAGTACAATAGAGGCAGTTGTATGAGGCTATTGACCACTCTGGTGGTAGAGGTACAATAGAGTACAATAGAGGCAGTTGTATGAGGTCTATTGACCACTCTGGTGGTAGAGGTACAATAGGGTACAATAGAGGCAGTTGTATGAGGTCTATTGACCACTCTAGTGGTAGAGGTACAATAGAGTACAATAGAGGCAGTTGTATGAGGTCTATTGACCACTCTGGTGGTAGAGGTACAATAGAGTACAATAGAGGCAGTTGTATGAGGCTATTGACCACTCTGGTGGTAGAGGTACAATAGAGTACAATAGAGGCAGTTGTATGAGGCTATTAACCACTCTAGGGGGTAGAGGTACAATAGAGTACAATAGAGGCAGTTGTATGAGGTCTATTGACCACTCTGGTGGTAGAGGTACAATAGAGTACAATAGAGGCAGTTGTATGAGGTCTATTGACCACTCTGGTGGTAGAGGTACAATAGAGTACAATAGAGGCAGTTGTATGAGGTCTATTGACCACTCTGTGGTAGAGGTACAATAGGTACAATAGAGGCAGTTGTATGAGGTCTATTGACCACTCTGGTGGTAGAGGTACAATAGAGTACAATAGAGGCAGTTGTATGAGGTCTATTGACCACTCTGGTGGTAGAGGTAAATAGAGTACAATAGAGGCAGTTGTATGAGGACTATTGACCACTCTGGTGGTAGAGGTACAATAGAGTACAATAGAGGCAGTTGTATGAGGTCTATTGACCACTCTGGTGGTAGAGGTACAATAGGTACAATAGAGGCAGTTGTATGAGGCTATTGACCACTCTGGTGGTAGAGGTACAATAGAGTACAATAGAGGCAGTTGTATGAGGTCTATTGACCACTCTGGTGGTAGAGGTACAATAGAGTACAATAGAGGCAGTTGTAATGAGGTCTATTGACCACTCTGGTGGTAGAGGTACAATAGAGTACAATAGAGGCAGTTGTATGAGGCTATTGACCACTCTGGTGGTAGAGTACAATAGAGTACAATAGAGGCAGTTGTATGAGGTCTATTGACCACTCTGGTGGTAGAGGTACAATAGAGTACAATAGAGGCAGTTTGTATGAGGCTATTGACCACTCTGGTGGTAGAGGTACAATAGAGTACAATAGAGGCAGTTGTATGAGGCTATTAACCACTCTGGTGGTAGAGGTACAATAGAGTACAATAGAGGCAGTTGTATGAGGTCTATTGACCACTCTGGTGGTAAGAGGTACAATAGAGTACAATAGAGGCAGTTGTATGAGGTCTATTGACCACTCTGGTGGTAGAGGTACAATAGAGTACAATAGAGGCAGTTGTATGAGGACTATTGACCACTCTGGTGGTAGAGGTACAATAGAGTACAATAGAGGCAGTTGTATGAGGTCTATTGACCACTCTGGTGGTAGAGGTACAATAGGGTACAATAGAGGCAGTTGTATGAGGTCTATTGACCACTCTGGTGGTAGAGGTACAATAGAGTACAATAGAGGCAGTTGTATGAGGTCTATTGACCACTCTGGTGGTAGAGGTACAATAGAGTACAATAGAGGCAGTTGTATGAGGACTATTGACCACTCTGGTGGTAGAGGTACAATAGAGTACAATAGAGGCAGTTGTATGAGGTCTATTGACCACTCTGGTGGTAGGGGTTAAATAGAGTACAATAGAGGCAGTTGTATGAGGACTATTGACCACTCTGGTGGTAGAGGTACAATAGAGTACAATAGAGGCAGTTGTATGAGGTCTATTGACCACTCTGGTGGTAGAGGTACAATAGAATACAATAGAGGCAGTTGTATGAGGTCTATTGACCACTCTGGTGGTAGAGGTACAATAGAGTACAATAGAGGCAGTTGTATGAGGACTATTGACCACTCTGGTGGTAGAGGTACAATAGAGTACAATAGAGGCAGTTGTATGAGGTCTATTGACCACTTTGGTGGTAGAGGTTAAATAGAGTACAATAGAGGCAGTTGTATGAGGACTATTAACCACTCTGGTGGTAGAGGTACAATAGAGTACAACAGAGGCAGTTGTATGAGGTCTATTGACCACTCTGGTGGTAGAGGTACAATAGAGTACAATAGAGGCAGTTGTATGAGGTCTATTGACCACTCTGGTGGTAGAGGTACAATAGAGTACAATAGAGGCAGTTGTATGAGGACTATTGACCACTCTGGTGGTAGAGGTTAAATAGAGTACAATAGAGGCAGTTGTATGAGGACTATTAACCACTCTGGTGGTAGAGGTACAATAGAGTACAACAGAGGCAGTTGTATGAGGTCTATTAACCACTCTGGTGGTAGAGGTACAATAGAGTACAACAGAGGCTGTCTTAACGTTGTAACCGCCATAAGATGATGTGATGCTGATGATTAAGACGTTTTGGAGCCGGTATGAGTCTTAACCTAACTTAAACTTAATATACCATGCCCCGGTGACCATTGGGATAACTCCTCTCAAGAGAAATATACCAAAGGTATCAGCCGATAATGGAACTTGGGACCTTCAGGCCAGATGCACTGACCACTAATCCGTGGGACCGGTTGATGTTTAATTGAGGATCGGGTTGTAAGTTAGTAGTTTTTTCTGTCTTAAAATTAAGTTTGAATGGAGCACCAATAGCAGTATGTACTGTTTAAACAAACTGTGTTACCCACACACGACACTGTAATATCAACCAATAAAAACAGCTCACTCTGTGCCTTCAAAAGTGATGATGGTGGTTATCACATGAACTCAGTATAAATCAACTGACATTGCTATGTGTCTCATGAACCGACCGTTCATTGGACCGTACTTTATGGAATTCGCTATCAAAAGATACTTTGGTTCATCGATTATATTCTCGCATTTCATGAATCTATCATTTTAACTTTCAATAAAGAATTAAATGCATTTTTTCACTGAAAAAAACACTGATAAAAAACGGTTAAATAATACACGATCGATAAATTGTATCGAGTTTGTTTTATCCGTTTGTTTAGTGGACAGTAAATATTTAACTGCCATTGGAGAAAACACTTTTTTAAGAACCGTTTGGATTATATGCCTGTGCACTTACCACGTTAATGGGTTAAGGATGAGCAAGGTTTACACAGCCCACCTTCTTTGTTCCTTCTTTGATATATAAAGAAGCTGGGTGTTTAAATATTACACCTAATAGAGAGGACGGCGCACAAACAAACATGTTAATTAGTAATGAGAACAAAGGTTAAGTGAGAACAATTTAATTTAATTAAACAACATACAAAAAGTATGATTAGGACACTGTAATGTTACTGAATGCCCCTAAAGAATATGTGAGAGCATTGACAATAATATCGTCCTAATTTTATAAACGTATTTAATTTTATTTGAACTTTATAATATATTACATGGCGCTTAAAGCACTTCTTCTTCTAAGAAGGCACGAACCACTGACAAGTGACGTCAGAGAGCGTGACGTTAATTGAGTCAATATGACAATTTAAGGTGTTTAATAAATAATAACTTCCTGTTCTGGAAAGATCGAATATAAATGTTAAAATGTAATTTGAGGCAGCTTCCGGCTCTCGGACATTCTACTGCCATCGAGATGTTGTTGTTTTTTTTTAATTTTTAACACCACCTTCTAGAAAGTTCTTTCGAAGCGAGTTATCAGTCGCGTCTCGAAGTAGTTAACGACATGATCAGTTTTACGATCAAGACAATCGTGATATTAAAATAAAATCACATCTAACCTAATAATTGTGTATTATTTCAATGGTACAATTACCGCCCAAACACGGGGCAATTATCATCAACAAAATAGCATAATGTTATAAATGGCATCCATCCCAGGGCGATTAATTCAATAATGTTACAACACCATCTCAATAAGCAGAGTCTATAGGTATTTGATAGATATTAGGTAGCCAGAAATATATCTATATGTGCCAACTAGCGGCGTTAAGCGTCCAATGGATGTACTAAAACACGCCTGAGAGTCAGACACCATCCAACAACACTACATGTTGAGAAAATACATTTAGTAGGCTAAAATATTAGGCAAGTTCTAGTTCGGTTACATAGAGCACCTGTGATAAAGGATCTAAGTGAAGCCCTCTCATAGTGGGCAAGGTGTTATTAATATTGAAATGACAACTACCACGGGCCGTGCCTAAATGGCAGTTAAGCCCCACAAGTTGAGCCCCAACTGGAGTTCAACGAGAAACTTCCATACAAGTGAATAAATAGTAACACGAGCCAAGTTTTGTATTTAGAAACAGTATTCTAGAATTAAGTTCCTAATGACTCGCTTGGAGTAATTATTATTCATATTCTGAGGTTTAACGGGGCTAGCCAATTTATCCCGTTACAACTTGAATTTAAAGGAAATGTACATGCATTTGCGTGGCAGGAGGGCAAGAAATAATTTAAATAACACCCCTTTAATACACCCGCCTTGGAACACCGACCTCCCCGCTACCTACAAACCAGATAACCTCACCAATAGACACACAGACAAGGATGTCAGGTTTTACGGGGAAGGGAAGGTCAGGGTTTGAATCCTCGCCAAACACCTATATACTTATTTTATATATAAATGGTTTCCAACTTACCCCTACCATATTAGTGTAACCAAACGGATGTTAATACGCCAATCAAAATTACAAACACTGACAAAATAATCTAACTTCAGTTTATAGCTCCTTTTTACTTTCTCCTCAACTATTGGAGAAAGAAAGTATTGTGTTGGTCAAAATAATCTAATTGGAGAGTTTGATTACTGTCCAAGTTTGATGAACCACTGAAGTTCCTTTCGTGATGCCGTATGTCTGTCTGTCTGTCTCTTGGTCTAGATCCGAACCACTTAACCAATCGGACTATAGCTTAGTATCTAGGATCTTCATAGGGTTCTCCTGGGGAGATTTTCGAATTAGATACATATAACCCTAAAATTCGTATCCAGGCAGGCGCTGTTTAGCCTTAAAAACCAAACGTTGGAGGGTGTTACACATGAGCGGATATCTCCAATTATCTCCGTAACTCTTCGAGATATGAAATAACATATGTTTGAAAAGTTGTAGTGTTATCACAAATAAAAACCTTTTATTTTAAATATATTTTTATAAAACCAATAGTGTCCGAGCTATAAGCAAAAATATATTTCCAAACGAAGTTCTTTAGGGTGGGGAGTTGATTGTTATGATTTTAATTAATATGTTTCTGCAGCAGTGTTTATTATTTAACTTACGCTCTTTCGTAGAATATGATGATATTTTTTTCTATTATCTGCAACAATATCTTAAAGAGTTTTAAGTAAATGTCTCTATTTTTAGGTAAAAGAGTGATAAAGTCTGTGTGGTGCATCAGTCCGTTTATTAAAATTATATTAAAAGTGATTTTTTTAACAACATTGTAAAAGTATGGACCTCAAGGTCCCCTGAAAATATAAATTGAATTGCGTATGAAATAGTAAAAAAAGATATCACGAACCCCTTATTACTCCGACTCAACCTAGATCTTCCTTTATCTTCATTGCCCGTTTTAAACAGCGGGGATTTATCACGAGGGTTTCCAACCTAATTTGTAGAGCCACTAATAGAGAGAACGAATTAACTCGCAACCCCCTTGACTACCCTCGTCTTCCCTAAAGATAACTCATAAAAAAACATACGTAGTCGCACCAAAAAATTACTAGGAACAGGGGTAAAAAAGCAAACCTAACGTAGGTATTTGTATCTACCTGCTCGTAGCGGTAATTGTAATCAATTCCAGTGGCATGAGATAAGGTGGGGGTATTTCAACATGGCCCGCCCAACCAGTAAAACTCTTGCCACGGAGATTGGGAGGTCTCCAGGGTGCTACTAAGAGAGACGCTAACCTCCCCCCACCACCCTAGATTTACTGCCACCAACTATTAGAGAAGTTAGATCAGCCCATCCGACCCGACGAGAAATAATTTATATATATATATATATATATATTACTGGGGACATAGCCCTGAAACAATTGCAACTAGAGTTACGTTTTATTTTACAACACTTTTTTACTCTCTCGTGTAGATAAAGTATTGTTATCGAGAAACTGTTCTACCTCGAGATTATAGTGGACATGTGGTAACAGGTGAAACTGTTTGGAGGATTTTGTTCAAACTTGACATTTAGCTGACCAGCAAGTTGAGTTTGGAACTGAGGAAGAAACTTATGAAATGCTACATTTGAAGCATCACACTGTATAGATCAGAAACTTGAACACTCGGAAAGATGGAAAAGAAATACTTGGAGAGGTTTGAAATGTGGTGTTGGAGAAGACTTTAGAATATCAGGTGGATAGACAGAGGGGACAAATGAAGTCCTGAGAAGAGTGGGTGAGAAGATCAGGTGGATAGACAGGGAGAGAAATGAAGTCCTGAGAAGAGTGGGTGAGAAGATCAGGTGGACAGACAGGGGGACAAATGAAGTCCTGAGAAGAATGGGTGAGAATATCAGGTGGATAGACAGGGGGACGAATGAGGTCCTAAGAAGAGTGGGTGAGAAGATCAGGTGGATAGACAGGGGGACAAATGAAGTCCTAAGAAGAGTGGGTGAGAAGATCAGGTGGATAGACAGGGGGACAAATGAGGTCCTGAGAAGAGTGGGTGAGAATATCAGGTGGATAGACAGGGGAACAAATGAAGTCCTGAGAAGAATGGGTGAGAATATCAATAAGGATAGACAGGGGGACAAATGAGGTCCTGATAAGAGTGGGTGAGAATATCAGGTGGATAGACAGGGAGAGAAATGAAGTCCTAAGAAGAGTGGGTGAGAAGATCAGGTGGATAGACAGGGGGACAAATGAGGTCCTGATAAGAGTGGGTGAGAATATCAGGTGGATAGACAGGGAGAGAAATGAAGTCCTAAGAAGAGTGGGTGAGAAGATCAGGTGGATAGACAGGGGGACAAATGAGGTCCTGAGAAGAGTGGGTGAGAATATCAGGTGGATAGACAGGGGAACAAATGAAGTCCTGAGAAGAATGGGTGAGAATATCAATAAGGATAGACAGGGGACAAATGAGGTCCTGATAAGAGTGGGTGAGAATATCAGGTGGATAGACAGGGAGAGAAATGAAGTCCTAAGAAGAGTGGGTGAGAAGATCAGGTGGATAGACAGGGAGAGAAATGAAGTCCTGAGAAGAGTGGGTGAGAATATCAGGTGGATAGACAGGGGACAAATGAGGTCCTAAGAAGAGTGGGTGAGAATATCAGGTGGATAGACAGGGAGAGAAATGAAGTCCTGAGAAGAGTGGGTGAGAATATCAGGTGGATAGACAGGGGGACAAATGAAGTCCTAAGAAGAGTGGGTGAGAAGATCAGGTGGATAGACAGGGGGACAAATGAGGTCCTGAGAAGAGTGGGTGAG
>JBCFYV010011164.1:55282155-55325485 GCA_039000515.1 Timema cristinae
TTAGCCCTTTGTGACTGTACAAGTAATTAAGTGGACTCCGATTGATGCGGTTAAGTTCTCTATTAAATGGGGGTATTTTCATTACACTATTTCCAACCACCCTTTTCCACAAAAATTTCTGATAACTTCCCCCTTCATAAATACTTTTTTTAAATTCCTCCCCCTTTTTAGCGAAATCAAATTATTGTGTGACATTCACCACAGCTCCGATAACGTCAGCAGATTTTGTGAATTAAAGCTCCCGGCAACATTTTTTTTTAAAGGAAAATGCCTAGTCCCCAAATCCATTTTTAAAACATCACACTTTATCCCCCGAGATATGTCATACGTGTGGTTTGGATTTAAATCGTTACAATCCAAATAATAGACAAAAACGGAAGGAAGACGTTTGCGAAACTGCTCAGACCGTTTTTGTAGT
This sequence comes from Timema cristinae, assembly GCA_039000515.1. Taxonomy (NCBI): domain Eukaryota; kingdom Metazoa; phylum Arthropoda; class Insecta; order Phasmatodea; family Timematidae; genus Timema; species Timema cristinae. The sequence goes on from JBCFYV010011164.1 coordinate 55,282,574, forward strand.
CATCGGCCCCCTTTCACCCATAATTTTAAATTTGGAAAAAAGTTTTGTACATTGTTACATCCTCGTATTTATGGGGCTTCGGGCTTTACCTCCCCCCTCCCCGGTTTGGGTTTCGAGCACCAGGTGAGTCCCCGATATCGGTATGCGGAAAGACTCTAGGGATGAGGGGGGTGGGGCAGCGTCCCCTGAAGGGTCATGGCGGTTTGGGGTGGAGGCCTGGACAAACGGCCACCACGTCCCCTTTTTCGGAAAATTTTACACAGCACAAAGTCATATCACACGGTAATTCCCCGATTCTCTCGTAGGGTATACTTCAAATCACTCTTATCGTGTGACAGGTAGAAATCCCCCGAACTCATGTAGCCTCGCTCCCCCTATTCTGGTTCACTAACCCTTTGTAAAATTTCATTTCTATAGCTCACCGCTACACTTTGAATAATTTTTTGCTATCATATAGGCACGGGTTCCCCAATCGTATGAAAACCCTTTAAAAATTAAATTAATAAGCCGGTTTTTTTGGCATGGGTTAAACGTACCTGACTTCCCAAACGCGTTGGAAAGATTTTTCTGAGTCTTTAACCGTCCACGTAAAAATTTAGTAGTACAAAAGTTTTTTTAACCCTTGCACTTATGGTTTAAAATTGTTCTAACTTCCAGTGAAGAAGTGTTGCCTGATGTTGTTTTAAACGGCTCGATGCTGCTGCCCGTTTTTTAAACGCTTCAAATTTATAAAATTTTAAAGGGGCCCGGATTTTAGTCCAGCGAAGGAAATACATTTTTTTTCCCTTTTTACGATCACAGACGTCTTCATCCGTTAGAGTACCAAAATGACAGGGTAAAAATACAAAAACCCAAAATTTGCCATCTAGAAAAACCTATTTGGCGTATCCGAACTTTGTATTTGACCTCTTTTAATTTATCCCACCCCGGTTTTTGACTTTTTGTCTTAGGGTTAAATTGTGGGGGGACACTTACTACCGTCCTCCTTGGTGTTTACACCCGTCTAAGGGATGGGCTGGTAAATTTACTTCCTGGTGGGTGTGGGTTTCTAGGCCTCTTTTTTACTCTTATATTGAAAATGTTTGTAATTAAAACAGTCCTCGGGGCCCCCTTTTTTCCTTTTTATTTCCCCCGTTTCGTATTGATATACCCTTGTTTTTCCCTTATAGTTTTTGTGGTGTATTTACTACCCGTTTTTAAAATTAAAAAACCCGTTTCCCGTTGGGCTGGTACAACTACGGTCCCCCTTTGGCGTTGTCTATTCGAAAGCCTGCCGTTTGGCCTTTCCTTTATAGGTTCCCCTTTTGGGGTAACTTTTTTAGTGGGTTTTGAGGGAGGTAGTTTTTTAGGGAAATTATTTAAAAAGAATTTGAAATTTGTTCCCGGTCTAAATCGGGTCTTTGGTCCCGGGGTTTTTATGGGCTGGGAGGGGGCCCAAGAAATTATTTTGGGCTTTTTTGGAAAGTAGGGATGAAATTTTTGAGGGGTTTTTTAATTTTCCTTCCTTATTTGGGTACCCACCTTCAAAAGGGGAATTTTTTGGAAAATTTTTTCAAAAGATAGGGGAGTGGTGGGGTCGTGAAGAAGTTAAACGGGGCAGGTTTTTTAAATTCGGGGAAAGGATCTGGGGGGATTCTTTCCTTTTTTCGGTTTCGGGGTGGGTTGCTAAAGGGGGGAACGTGAAATTTGTAAGAGTGAGAATGTTTAAAAAAACCCGTCTATTTGAACTTGGCCTCCTTGTTTTTAAAGGAGAACTTTTTTTGTTTTAATGCAACGAATTGATTTAAATCCCGTGATCGGATTCTTTAAGGAAAAAAAAAATGTGTTTGTTTTGGGGTTCCAAACGGGTGGTAAAGTTACGAGGATAGAGCCAGAATTACGTCAACTAGTGGTTCGGTGCCAATTGGGCTTGATGGTTTGGAAGGAAGGATGTGTTCACCTTTAAATGCTTTTTGTTTTAATTTAAGTTAAAAAAGGGTTTAGGTTTTGGTGCGAAGTGTGAAGTAAAAGGAAATTTGGGTTTTGTTTTTAGTTTTGCGTGAGTATTTGGGGATTTTAATTGGTTGAGAAAGAATAAGGGATAAACCTATTTTAAGAAATACGCGGGGGAGGTAGGTTTCCCAAACGAAAGTGGGGGGTGGGAAAAGGGTTGAATGAATAGGAGACACTGTGCAACGCACGTTTATTCCTTTTATATGGTTAAAAATTGGCTGGATAGAACTCAAATCAAATTTGCCAGGGTTAAACCTTTTCCCGCCTGGGGCCCAATAACAGGGACATCCATTTTTGGGGAAAAGAAAGTTTTTGGGCCTTTGTTTGGAGCCAAGGAAGAAGGAGTTGATTAAGAGGTAAAGAGGGTACGACGGCCAACTTGGCTAAAATCATGGTATGTGGGGGCTGGGAAAAGGGTTTGGAAAACGCGTGGCAAAGTGCAAGGAAAAAGGGTCCTGATGCAAAGGCATTTCCAAATCCTTCCAAAAACAAAAAGTCTTGGCCACTTGCAAGGTATCTGGCCTAAAATAAATTTTAACCCAATTATTCAATTAAAAAAACCTTTGGTTTTTTAATATTAATATACATTGATGATTAATATTTCTAAAAACATAGAGAAAAAAAAGAAAACTAATTATATACAAAAAATTTTAAAAACAAAAAATCATCGCCCTTTTAAAATATATTATTATAGACCGGTCTCTTACGTTCCGGGTAACAAACAACCATTGTTTTTAGGGATTAAAAATAGGCAAAAAAAAAAGGGGCCCCAAGGGGCCCAACTAAAAATAACACAAAACTTGCAGGGAAACAATTAAGTAATAAGACGCCTTACAAGGGCCATTCTTACCACATAATCCCCTTTTTAGGGCCCCTGTCAATTTCTACTATATATCAACAGTGGGTTGTTTTTAAACCACGGTGTATTTTGGGCGTCAGACTTGGAAAAGGGAATTTTTCGAATTTTTTTTAATTTAGGATTTTTGGGTTACCTAAACAATTTTTCTCTCCCCAGTGTAATCAAAACCATTAGGTTCCGTGCACTTTAGGCCCAACAAATTTTTTCCCCACCATCTTTTTAACCCCCAAAATTTTTTTTGTAATGAACCCTTTGCACGAGTTTTGATAAACCTGTAGTTTGTTTTTTCCTATTCTTGGGGGGAATTGGACGTTCCTTCAAAACCCATGATTAAAGGGGGAACTAATTGGTTAGGGAGGGTATTTTGATGGTTGGTTTTGGATGGCGCCTTTGTTGTAATTAGTTTGGGAGCGGGCGTTTAGGTGTTTTCCCAGGGGTGAAGGACTTTGGCCCGTTTTTTGATCGAATTAAGGTAAAACCCCATGGCCCCTCTTGAATTTCCCGGGTAGCCTTTCCCAAAAGGGGGGCAAAAAACCCGGTGGGGGTTTCCCATAACAAGTGTTTGGGTTCCAAAAAGAAATCCGTTTGGAAATTTGGCCGGCCCCCTTTAGGGGGGTTTGTACCGTTTTTAAAAGGGATTTAACTCCCCAAATTTTCTTTTCTTTTTTGCGTTGGGTTCTCTTGTTTTTTCCTGTTGCTGGGGTATCCACTAATAGCCTTGTGCGGTGCAAAAATAGTTACGGAAACATTTTTGGAAACACCATTTTTGGGATCGTAATATTTTAAATATAGCCGAATTATTAATTCTGATATTCTCGAGATTTGGGGGGCAAATCCCTTTTTTCCCGGGAAACCTCTTCGGGGGTTTTCCTTTAATTTTTTCATGACATCCACTTTGAAAAGGATTGAATCTAAGAAACTGTGACCATTGGTCGAACAGGAGTGGTTTTGGAATCCGTGAAAATTTGGTAAATATTTCTGTCAAAATCCTTTTGGCATAGTGATTATTTCTACCCAGAGAAAGTGGTAACTAGGAATGAATTCCCCTCACCTATCCATAGTTTTAAGGACCTTTCGGGGACTTTGGGGTGGATTTACTCTACCTTTGATCCCCCCCGTTTTTACCACAAGACATTTTTTTCAACGTATTTTTATTTTTTGGACCTTTTAGTGTACCCTGCTGAATGTCGGTCGTTGCTATCCCCGGGGTCCCTGCGGAAAAATTCTATGTAATCAAAATAACCCCCTCCCGGATTTGAAGGAACAAACCAGTTTTTCCCTTCCCCTCCAATGCCCCTTTGGACATCCACCCAGAAACCGAGGGGTTGGGGGGTGGTCCAATTTGACCAGATCCAAACCCTTGATTTGGTTTGGATCCGGGTCCGGCGGTTCGCAAATAGCCATGTAAGGAATTTTGTTCTTAGTAGGTAGTAGTCATTCGGTTGGGTGGGGCTATCCTGTGCCGCGGGGTCCTTCCCGGTCCCCTTTTTTAGTTTTACTGTTGTTTCTTTTGGTGGGGGAATAAGCGTGGTAGAAATCGTTTCTGTTTCCCGGGAGTGTTGGGGGGAAAATTAAAACCCTTTGGGGCTATTTCCCCATAAGTCAGCTTCCGTTCTTTCACGTTTCCCGCCATTTAGAGAAAATTGGTTTCCGGGGCGATTAAAATTAGTTTTATAATTTAATACCTTTATAAAATAATACTCCTGCCGGTTGAAAGGAAGTTGTTTGAAATTAATTCCCCGCTGGCAGGGCCGAGATTCTCCCGCATAAACTTTGGTACTAGTATTGTTGGTTCCAATCCCTGCGCAGTGTGGGTAAAGTTGATGGATCGGGACGCTTTTTTGGTGGTGGGAAGTTCTAAGGCTTCTTGGTGTGGTAGCGGTTCTGGGGGTTCCACTTCCAGGAAATTATTTTTAAAATGGTAAAGGGGGAAATTATTTTTTCACTTTTCCCAAACCGTTGAGAGGCCCAAATTTTTTAAGCTGTTTAGGTTTTTTGTTCTTTGATTTTTGATCTTTTTGGCATTTTCAGATAAATTTTTTTCCAAATTATTAAAAACATTTGCAACTGAATTTTTTCCAACATAGGGTATCTTCAAAACTTCTAAAAGGGTAAATTTTAAAAATCCTTTCCCAGTTTTTGAAATTATTAAATTTAAGTTTCGAGAAGCGGTGTACCTCTAAATTCTTAATAATGTTGTTTGAAAATATGGGCTCCTTTAATAAAAAGGGCAAAGTGAACCCAGGGGTCCCTGTGTTTTGGGGGGGGGGAAACAGGGCAGGGTTTAATGTTAATGGTTTTCCAGTACTGATTTCTATAGGGTGTATAAATTTCTCGTTAAAACCCAAAGAGGCATGTCGTTGAAAGGGGATTGACATATATTTTCTTTCAGTCTCAGCAAAAAAATCCGAAATTGCGAGTTTTTTCCTTTTTTTTAAAATTTCAATGGTTAAATTGTTTTCAATTTTCCCCGGGGTTTCAATTTTCTTAATCAACTGGAATTGTCTTTGCCGTTTTTCCGCGGGAATAGGTATAGACCCCCTACCCGTTGTTCCTTGGAACAATTTAATTTAAATTTGTTTTGCGTGTTTTTTTAAGTCCTGGTTTTTAAAACCCCAAAGGTTTTTTCCAATTGGGAATTGCTATTCAAGGGGCCCTTTTGTTAATTTGTCTTGAGGAGGGGGTTTTTCATAAATTTTGGGATAAATTTGAACCCTTTTCATAAAATTGATTTGCGTTGTTCTCGTATTTCCAGGAAAAAAGTTTGTTTGAAACCTGGGTCTTTTTCGGGAAGAAGGGTTCTATTCATGCCCCTAGAATACTGAGTTGCTTTGGGGTTTCCAATTTTGCGTTTATTATTTTTTCTGGCTCCTCATTTTTATCACTCAATTTGTTAAAAATTGGGGGGGGAAAAAATTTTTTTAAAGGTTTATAGGGTGATTTAGTTTGTTTGGGATTAAATAAATATCTGGTAATCCTAATAACAAGGCCACCTGAAAATTTCCCAAATTTAATGAAGTTTTGGGGTGTTGGGGTATTTAATTTTTATTTATTGGGGGCCGGTTTTGATTTACCAAAGGGGGGCCCCCTTTGGGCCTTTTGGGTTCTTTTCTCTATCCTTTTTAAAAGGATCCGTAAAGAATTTGGAATAACTGGGGATGTAAACATTTTGTTGGTCCAAGTAAAAATTGGCTAATTTTTTAAAAAGGTTTATAGGGGCCATTTTGTTCCCAATTGGATTCCACAAAGGCTTTTGTGATGTGTTCAAAAACTAAAATTTTACTTGGAAAAAAAAGGTCAAAATTCCTGTGGACAATTCGATTAAAACGGGATGGGGATTATTTTGGCTAATTCAAAATGTTGGGGGAGTAAATTGTTTCACCGTACCTGTGTAAGGAAAAATCTCAAGGTCAGTCGTTTTCCCTTCCTTTCCCCTCTAACGCCTTTGTGGAAGAGGGGCTTCCATGGCTAAAATGCGTGAATGGTAAAATGTGTTTAGTGGCTTTTAATTTCCCCAAGTGAATTTCGGCTGATATAGCCCAAATGGGCCCTGTTTAAGTTCCCTTGGTGTGTTGGTAACCTTCTAGGGTCCCTTCATACTTGATTGAACCTCACACTTGGGTAAAAAAAGAAAGTTTAGGGGGGTTTTCATGCCCAAGAATTAAATTGATGAATGGAAGGGGTTAAAATTTAAAAATCAAGCAATTGGGTTTTTTCAAGTAAAAATCTGGTGTATGTTTTTTAGTTATTATGGTTGGACTTTTGGGGGAACATCAAGAATGGTGAGGTTTAGGTCTTTATTTTAACCAGGACTGAAACCAAATTGGAAATATTGCTCAAAATTTCTCCAGTAACTTGGAACCCTTTTAGTAAAGTTAACCTTCCAATCTTCTTCCCCACTGGCTGTGCAGGTGGGCCGGTACTTTTCATGTTTCAAATTGCTCGGGATCTTCCACCAATGCAAAGGTTTTGGAGCCCTTTCCCCATTTTCCGGGTTTAATGTGGTTAATTTAACAATGGTTGTTTAATTTGTTTAGTTACCATCTTGTTACTTTTTGGTTAAAATTTTGGTAAAAAAAATTTCCGCCCGGTTTTTTAATCCGGGTTTTGTTTCGGTCGTTGGTTGCCCCGGAACTTGTCCCTGTTTGTTGGGAGTTACGCCAAAAATCATGTTTTGAAGGGTTTTTTTCTAAATAGGAATCGGGGAACTCACTCCATTTTGTGATTTTTTCCGTTGCGTCTTTTTGTTTTGGAAAAGGAGTTGGGAAAACGGAAAATTATTGGGGGTAAAAAAGATGTAAAATGAAAAGTTTTTGGGTAAATTTTAATTTAGGAAAGATTTGGAGGGGGGGATCTTTGGCGAAAGGGAAGACCGGGGAGAAATGACTTTGCGGGGATTGGAAGTTTTTAGGCCATGTGTGGTTTGGGTTCGGGGGGTTTGTAAGGAACTAGACGGTGGTTCGATGACTCCTTCGCCCGGCCAGAGGTTCCTTCAGGGTGTGGCTGCCCGCCCAGTAAAACTCATCCGGTAATACGAGGAAAGGATGGGGGGGTAGAAAAGGTAGGATAGATCGGCACGTTAAAAAGTGCGATTTTTGAAAACAAAGGATATTTTTTAAAAAAAACCCCTTTTTCCTGGTTAAACTTTTTTTAACAATTGGAATTCGCCGTGGAATATTAGTTTAATCCCCTAGAAAGGGGGTGGAGGAGGTAATCCCGGCTTAAAGTGGGGGTTAAGGTATAATTCTAAAAAAAAAAAGATAGCCCTTCTGGAAAACGGGGATTTAGGGGAAAAGTCGTTGAAAATTTTTCCCAAGTTTGTGTCAACACTTTGCTGGGAATTAAATTTACGGGTATAACCTCCCTTGTGGCCGTTTTCCAATAAAGGGGTAATTCCCATTGGGTTGGGGAAAAATTAAACTTTGAGGGTTTTAACGAATTTATTGGCCGAAAAAATTTATGGGAAAAGGGGGGGTTGATATGTTTAGGGTGGCGCACGGAGGCCTCGCAACATCCCTAGCCAAGGCAGATAACGATAATTGTAAGAAGGCCGGGGCAAGTGCGAAGGAAAAGAAGGCGCCGCAGAGAGGATTTAATACCCTCTCGTTTGTTGTTTATATCCTTTCTTTATCTTACTACCCATTATTGTTTACCTTAAACTCACTTCTTCCGTTTTTTAACTTAAAAAATTCTCCCTTTTAGGCTGTCCGGCCTGTCCCAAAAGCGGAGGTTTGGTGCCTCTAAAAAATTTCCTGGCAAAAAATCTTCGTTGTTGTAGGAACCTTACTCCGCTCCGTATGTGGTTTAATACATTTATAACCGTCCTCCGTGTTAGCGCCCCTTTATACCCTTCTCGTAAAACTTAAACCCGGCCGTTTTGTACCATCAAAAAACCGGCCTTAAAATATTTGTTGTATGATTCTGGTGGGGTTGCCAATATTTAATTATTTTATATTAGAAATATTTTTAAATTTTATTAAATTTATTAATTATATCTTCTCCCATTCCGGTTACAGCACTTCATAATTGTAATGGGAAATTTGAAGATTAAATGAAGGACCTAAATTTAAATGAATAGTTTCCAACAACTTTGGAAACTGTATTGCCACTAAATTCCAAATGTCTTTCGGGTGAAAATTTGGAAATCACAGTTAAACCTGGGCCCGGGGACCGAGGATTGAACCCGGGAACACAAACTGATTACAGACACAGGACTAAACCAATAAACGTCCCGGGTTTTCTAAAAAAAATTAAACCATTTATGGTGCACCTTACTCAAACCGAAAAATTTAATTAACATATTAAGATAATTTATCCACTCTTTTACTTTCTTAAATTCTTTGTTTTAAATTTTGGGTTGCCCCTTGTGGGATTTATGGTTTAAATTAAAATGATAACCTGTTAATATACATTGAGGAACACGATTTAAAAAGCCCCCACTTTGGTATTTTAATTAACCATGAAAAATTTTTTGTAGGGGGGGGGATTCCCGAAACAGCTGCCAGCTTTGTTTTTTATTTACTTAAAACCTTACCGTTTCATTTTAGTAAATTTTTATTTTCCGCAAAAGCCTTTTTTCTCTTTCTTTATCTTAAAATTTCCTTTTCTAACCTTGTAATATTTTTTAAACTCGAAAAATTGTTTTTGGGCCCGTGGCCGGGGTGTTTTTAAACCCCTTTTTTTAAAAGCTTTTCCAGTTTAAAATTAAAAAATTCCACCTGTTTTTCCCCTTCCCATCACTGTCCTTGACCTGTTTCAGAAATGATTATCAAAAGAAATTTATCCACCGACCATAAAATCTAACTTTTTAAAGGCTTAAAATAACTATTTGCTATAGAAATTGGGGAAAGATTGGTACAAAAAACCCAAACCAATATTCTAAAAGTTTTTATCTATAATGGAATTTTAATTGGATAATAAATATTATATTTTTTTTAAAATTTGAGTATCCTTGAAAACCGAAATATTTTGAAAATTTAATTTCCCCCTTGTAAAAACCCAATTAGTAAATTTAAAGACCCCCCCCAGAGTGGTTTTTGGGGTTCATAATGAAAAGGGGTTCAGTTTAAATATTTACAAAAAGGGAGAATTTTGGGGCATCGTGAGTTTTTTCCCCCTCTTCCTTTTCAATAAATCCAATAAATTTTAAATTGATGAGTATTTATTAAAAATTTCCCGGGGGGGACTTATCAAAAAACCCCAAATTTCCAGGATAGGAAAGGGGAAAACTGGGCAGCCTCCTTGGGTGCAAACAACACCAGTGGGGGCGACAAACTCCAAACCTTTTTTGTTTCAAAACCCGTTCTTGAAAGGTTGACTTTATATCTTGTTCCCTTTACTATACTACCCTTCTCGTCCTATTCATCTTCCCTTCTTTTTTATACCTTTCTTACTACTCTTGTTTGTACTTCTATTCCTCGTTTTTAGTCACTCCTTCTACTTGATATTGTCCTTCTATACAAACCGTTTTGTTTTTCCCTTACTACCGTTTTTTTTTTTCCCTTACTACCGTTTTGTCCTTTCAAACCCTTATAACCTCCTTTATGGTTTAAAATTAGGTCACTTTCTTACCTAACTTTTTTGTCTCTTTATACCTTACCCTTGTTTGGTTCACTTCTTTTACCCTACCGTTTGTTTGTCACCTTCAAACTCCGTTGTGTTAGTACTTCTTCCTCCGTTGTTTTAACACTTATTACTCCACGTTGGTTTTTATCCTTCTCTTTTAACGTGTATCTAACACCGCGTTTGGCGTACCTTGATGCTTGTGCGCTTCTTTACAAACGTTGTTGGTACTTCATTTCCCGTTTTTTTATTCACTCCCCTTGTTTAAACTTAACCCTTTTCCCTTTTTACCTCCCCACTCCTTTGGTTATTATAGTCCCCATTGTCCTTTACCTATCCTTCCTTCTCGTTGTTTATTACTTCTTCTCCTTTGTTGTATTTCCCTTCCATTCCTCCGTTGTATTTATTCCCCTTTCTAGGCTTTTAAAATTTTAGTATTAAAATTTTAAAAATTTATATATATCAAATTATTAAAATTATTATATAGCACTTCTTATATTAACCTTTGGGGTTTATCCCATTGATTAAGGGGTATAGTGGAATTGTAATAAGAGATACTAGTACTAATCCCACGTTAAATCCATTCCAATTACAATTGTTTAAAGTCACATTCAATAATTTGGGTATAATCAATTTTTTCCAAACCGAATTGAACCCCCTAAAAAGTTGATTACCCTCCCATTTTATTAAATAAAGTCCATTCAAAAAGGTAAAAAATTTTTTGAAAAACCCCCCTATAATCACCATTGTTTTTATAATATAATTAACCCATTTAATTACAAATTATATAAATCTTTTTTTATAATACTTTATTTATGCCTTTATTATAGTGATATATGTTTTTATAAACTAACGTTGATATAAAGTCACAATAAATTAATATAACGTTATTAAGTACTTCAATTATTAACGTATTAATAATCAATCAAATTTTAAGGAATAAAAATCCAATTATTTATTATTTATTTAAATACTTAAATTATACAAAATTGATTGGTAAGCACTTTCTTTTCTAACTTATATATATAACATTATTACTACCGTTGATATTTGAACATATAGTACTAACATTGTTTTTAAGTAACATTCCAATCCTTGATATAGAATTATATAATAACTGTTATTGTCACATAAATAAACTTGTAATATTACAAAAAATATTACTTTGAAATATCAAAAACACATCTAACTATATATGATAAAAGTTATTATTAACTGGAAATGTATTGGTTAAAATATAACGTTGATATTTTTACATTAAATAAACTTAATATTTATAATTTATTATTAACGTTTTGAATAGTCAAAATAATAGTTGAATTTATAGTCACATTTAATACTTAACTTGAATATAGACATTTTTATATTGGTTGATAAAGTACGTTCATATATATTATAAATGGGCACATTAATATAACAGTTTATTATCCTTCATTTATACTTTTAATATATCAATTTAAATTACAACTTATAAAGTCCATCAACAACTTTTTAAACAATTCATTTTACACCGTGTAAATAGTCATTCTACCTTAAGTTGAGAAGCCAAATAACTAACGTTGAAAAAAGCACTTTAAAATACAAAACCCTTGTTTTTCAATTTAAAAATTCCCTTCAAAACAATTGTTTTTAATATACACTATTTCCTGCCTTTTTCTTTGGTAAGGTCACATTCTCAAATTAGATATTACCTGGGAAACGGTTTCGTCACGGCATGAACCAGATATTTTCCAAAAAGGGGGTTCACCTCGCCTGCCCAAATAGGTACGACCTCCTAACAAGAACTTTCCCTAAACTAAAGGTAAGGTAAGTTTTAAAATTTACCCCTCAGCGCGGATTATTAATCCAAAAAACTCCTTTTAAACTGAAACCGTATTAAAATATATTTTTTTGGGAATAAAGTGACGCGAGATAAAGTAAAAAAACCCCTTTGACGCGGTTTTAAATTCAATTCTTAGTTGGTTAAATCGGCGGTCGATACCCAGTCTATCGGTTCCTGCCGAGTCAAGTAAATTTCCACGGTCAGGCAATTTGGAAACCATGTTTTAAAGCTCGCTAAAATTGAAATACCCTATTTTTCCCCAAAATCATTTTATACCGTTCCCAATTGAAAAAAGGTTTCCACTTTTGGTAAAGTCACATTTGGGAAAGGGTTTTTTTGGGCGCCCCCAAACGCCCCCATCTTTATTCTTTTTAAAAAACCGGGGAAGGACTACATAAATCTTGCCGAGGGGTTCGATCAAACTAGTGAGCCTTTTTGACCCACATGTGAAGGCCTTGACTTTAAGTTAGATTTGGACTCGATGAGATCCTCGGGCTCGTGGTTGTGGTAAACCACCAAAATTTAAAAAACCCACAACCACTTGAGGAAGTTTCGTCTCTCTTGGAATGTCGCTTTTCTTCAAGTGAAAAAAACGCTCTTATTTGGGGATAGTCCTCACTTCCCCGGTTGGTATAAAATCTGAGAAGTATTCATTCTTCCTTTATGTACGTTTTAAATGTAAATAACAATCAGTACGTTAGTAATTGGTTTTTAGTTAAAGGGGCCTTTGTCTAATTAATTTGGTCCCCCAGGTATTATCTTGCGACAGGTAAGTGTGGGCCTTCTGAAACTTTTGTCTGTTTGGTTTCCTTATCTTAAGATGTTCTCCACGACCCTTTAAACCCAAGGAGGTAAGTAAATTAGCCTTAGCCAGGTTGACATCTCGTATTATTATTTGTACCATGTTTAGACGGACCATTGTCTTGTTCAAATAAAGTCCTCCAATATATTCTATCAGTAAATTTTTTTAATACCCTTGCTTGATTTCAGCCATCAGAGACCCTCACCAACTTCCTTATCCCCTTCCACTATTCCTTCTATAACATCAATCAGAGATTTCCTCTCATAAAAAAAGACCTATCCAGGGCGTCCTTTTTCTTCTTGGAACTACCTGCCAAATGTTTATCTTACTATTTACTCTTCATTATTTACCCTATATAACCCCTTTTATCCTCTCTACTCCCCTCCAAGCCCACATCATAAAGTGAACACAATATATATTCTCTTTATCTTCTGCGTGCGTATTTTCCCTCTCTATAGCTCGTGTGCCCCGATAAAAAGAATTCGAAATTGAAATTGGTTTTAATTTTGTTTTTATTCGTATGTCTATTAAATTTTACCAGTATGTATAACATCGATTTCGGGCTCCTGTATGAAGACTAATTTGGGCCCTCTGGTGGTAGAGGTTACAATAGAGTACAAAAGGAGTTGGGATGAGGTCTATTGACCCTCTGTGGTAAGAGGTACAATAGAGTACAAAAGAGGAAGTTGTATGAGGCTATTCCCTCTGGTGGGAGAGGTACAATAGGGTACAAAGAGGAGTTGTATGAAGGCTATTGACCCTTCTGGTGGTAGAGGTCAATAGAGTACAAAGAGGAAATTGTATGAGCTATTGACCACTCTGGTGGTAGAGGTACAATAGAGTACAAAAGAGGAGTTGTATGAGGCTATTGACCACTCTGTGGTAAGGTACAATAGAGTACAACAAAAGGAAGTTGTTGAGGCTTTTGCCACAGGTGGTAAGAGGTACAATAGGGTACATAGAGGCAGTTTGTATAGGTTCTATTGACCCTCTGGGGTAGAGGTACAAAGAGTTACAAAGAGGAAATTGTATGAGGCTATTGACCCCTCTGGTGGGAGAGGTACAATAGAGTACAAAGAAAGGAGTTGTTTTGAGCTATTACCACTCTGGTGGTAGAGGTACAATAGAGTACAAAGAGGAAATTGTATGAGGCTATTTACCACTCTGTGGTAGAGGTAAAAATTTGGGTTACAAAGAGGAGTTGATGATCTATTGACCACTCTGGTGGTAGAGGTTTCAATAGAGTACAAAGAGGAGTTGTATGAAGCTATTGACCACTCTGGTGAGTAAGGGACAATAGAGATATCAATTAAGGCAGTTTTATGGGCTATTGGCCCCCCTCTGTGTAGAGGTCAATAAGTACAATAGAGGCAGTTGTATGGAAAGGGCTATTGACACTCTGTGGGGAGAGGTACAATAGGTACATCAGGGAAATTTTATGAAGACTATTGACCACTCTGATGGTAGAGGTTACAATAGGTACAAAGAGGTTGTATGAGGTCTATTGCCCCTCTGGTGGTTTGAGGGACAATAGAGTACAAGGGGTTGTATGCACTATTGACCATCTGGTGGTAGAGGTACATAGGTAAAACAAAAGGAGTTGTATAGGGGCTATTGACCACTCTGGTGGTAGAGGTACAATAGAGTACAAAGAGGAAATTGATGAGGTCTATTGACCACTTTGGTGGTAGAGGTACAATAGAGTACACAGAGGAAATTGTATGGGTTATTACCACTCTGGTGGTAGAGGTACAATAGAGTACAAAGAGGAGGTTGTATGACATATTGACCACTCTGTGGTAGAGGTTAAATAGAAGTACAAAAAGAGGAAGTTTGTATGAGTCTATTGACCACTACTGGTGGTTTTGAGGTACAATTAGAACAACAGAGGCGTTTTATGAGACTATTGACAACTCTGTGGTAGAGGTACATTAGAGTACAATAGGGGTTTGTATGAGCTATTGACCACTCTGGTGTAAAAGGTACAAAAGTACAAAGAGGAATTGTATAGGTCTATTGACCACTCTGGTGTTAGAGGGCAATGAGTTTCAAAGGAAGTTGTATGAGGTCTATTAACCACTCTGGTGGTAGAGGTACAATAGAGTACAATAGAGGAGTTGTTGAGGTCTATTGAACCCCTCTGGGTGTAGAGGTTACAATAAGTACACAAGAAGTTGTTGAGGTTATGACCACTTGGTGGTAGAGGTCCCCCAATTTAAATTTCAACAGAGGAAATGTATGAGGCTATTGACCACTCTTGGTGGTAGAGTACAATAGAGTACAACAGAGCAGTTGTATGAAGACATTGACCACTCTTGTGGTTTGAGGTACAAATAGAGTACAAAAGAGGAGTTGTATGAAGACTATTGACCACTCTGGTGGTAGGGTTACAATAGAGTACAAAGAGGAAGTGTATGATCTATTGACCACTCTTTGGGGGTAGGGAAATAGAGTTACAAAGAGGAAATTTTTATGAGGTCTATTAACCACTCTGGGTGGTAGAGGTTAAATAGAGTACAATAGAGGAAATTGTATTAGGCTATTGACCAACTCTGGTGGTAGAGGTACAATAGAAATACAATAGAGGAAATTGTAAAGAAGGCTTTGACCAAAATCTGGTGGTAGAGGTTAAATAGATAAACAACGTTAACTTTTAAGTATGAGGTTCTATTAAACTTGGGGTAGAGTTTTAACAATAAACAAATATACCAGTTGCCCGGTAATTGAAACTCTTTAAGAAATAACCAAAGGTATCACTAATGAAGGACTTAGGAGTCATGACCACTTGGGGGGGTCCTGAGTAAAAGAGGCGTTGTAATAGGTTTTTCCTTCTTTAAAAAGGTTTAATGGAACAATAGGGAGTTGTATATTCAAAATTTTAAAACCCCTCATGTATAATTAACCAATAAAAAAGTAGGGGTTTGTATGAGGTTTATTCCACTGGAATTAAATAAGTCAATGAGCATTGTATGGGGTCTATTTAACCACTCTTGGAGGGGACTAGGGTACAAAAGGGAATTTGGTTATGAGTTATTCCACTTTTTGGTAAATTTCAATAGAGAAAAAGCATTTTTTGAGTAAAAAACCATTTTAAGGTTAAATAATACAATGAAAATTGTATGAGTTTTTAATCCCTTTGTTTAGTGGACATAATAAAAAGAGGGGAAATGGTTTTTAAAACTATTGAATTGTGGTGGGTTACCAGATTAGGTCAAAGAGAAGTTTTTAAAAGGCTTTGCCCTTTCCTTTGGTGTAAAAAGGTTAAATAATTTTCCCCAAAAGAGGGCCGGTTGTAAAAAAGGGAGTTAATGGACCAATTTAATTTAATTAAAAATACAAAAAAGAGGCATTTTAAAAGTTCTAATTTCCCTCGGTGGGAGGGTTACAATAAAGTTAAATTTTTAAAAGTTTATATTTATTGAACTTTATAATAAATTGAGTCCATAAGGGATTTTTTGAAATCAGACCACTCGGGGGTAGAGGTACAGTGAGTCAATAGAAATTTAAAAAGGGTTTTAAATTAACTTCCCGGGGGTTTAGATGATATAAAAATTTTTAAAATAAGAGGCAGGTTGAAGTTCTATGCCACATGTGTTGTTTTTGAAAGTTAAAATTTTGAAAATCATGAAAGGAGTTTTATGGAGGGTTATTGACCACTCTAGTGGGGGTTAAATAGAGGTACAATAGAGGGATTTTATGGGTCTTATTACCACTACTGGGTGGTTAGATGTACAATGCGTACAATTAAGAGGAAGTTTTAGATCAAGACAATAGGGGGTAAAAATAACAAAAAGTCAATAAAAGTTGTATAAGGACAAATTGCCAAAAACCGGGGAATTACAAAGATAAAAAAGCATTGTTTTAGGCATTCCACCCGGGAGGGGAAAACAATTCAATAAAGTTTAAACATACACTCAATGGTAGAGGGCATAGAGTTAAATAAGGGCCCTATAGGGCTTATTGCCAACCCCTGGGTTAAGGTCCAATGGGGTACAAAACAGTTGATCGAGGACATGACCACTCTGGGGGAGAGATACAATAGGTAAAATAAGGCAAATTTGTTGGTTATTGACCACTCTGTGTAAGGTCAATAAGTACAAAAGGGCAGGGTTTATTTAAGGACATTACCACTCCCGTGGAGAGACAATATGAGTACAAAGAAAAAGTTTTGATAAGGTCCTAATTGAACCATTGGTGGGAATACAATGAGTTAAAAGAGGTGCATTTATGTTCAATTGAATTGGTGGGAAGGCATTGGTTAGAGGGCAAGTATTATGAGTTAATTACACCTTGGAAGAGATGTAACCCCCCAAATAGACAAAGAGGCAGGGTTTTACGGGAATGGGAAATTTTGGGTTGATCATGATACAATAACAGTTATATTAAAAGGTTTCTATTACCCTCCTGGGGGTAAACAATTTTGAGAAAACAATAGAGCAAAATTTAATTAGTTTTAACCCACCCCCTATAAGGAAAAAGAAATAAATTTTAGGGCATTTAATGAAAAGGGTTATTAACCACTTGGTTTTTTGAGCCTAGGTCTAGCTTGTAATGAGGACTATTAACCAACCTAAGTTGTTAGAAGTTACAATAGAGCTTTGGGAGTTGTAAAAGACTAAATTAAACCACTCTATGGAGAGGGTACCAAAAAACAAAGGGCATTATGGGTTTTCCTTAAAAAATGGAGGGTTTCAATGAGGTATAGGCCCCTTTATTAGGTTAAAACCACTCTGGTTTTATAGAGAAAATAGGTTTTCAAAATAAAGATTTTATTAAATATTTTTTAAAACCCCTTGGGGGAGAGGGACAAAAAAATCAAACATAGGGGGGAGTTGGTTATGAGGTTATTAAACCCTCTTGTGGTAGAGGTCATTACGATACAATAAAAGGAGTTTTATAGTTTTATTTTTTTAAATAGTGGTAAAGGTTGGTCAATAGGTAAAATTAATATTTATGATGTTTTACCAAAATCTAAAATGGTAAGGTCCCAAAAATAAATAGAAGGCGTTGAAAAAGAGGATTACCACCCTTTATATACTGATCAATAGACTTTTCTTAGGCCCCTTTTAAAAACCGGGGTTTGAGTACAAAAGGGTTACCAATTAGGGCAATTTAAGAGGTTAATTGAACCCCACTCTGTGTTTTAAAGGTACCAATAGAGTACCAAAAAAAAGGCAGGGGTTGATAGGGTTTTTGATCCACCTGGTGGGAGGGTAATAGTACAAATTTAGGGCATGGTTAATGGGTTATTCACATTTGGGGTAGAGTAAACTTTGAAAAATTGGGGGGCAGGTGTATAGGAGACTATTAACCACTCTAGTGGTTAGAGGTTAACAATGAGACAAAAAATTGTATATTATTTAACATTCTGGGATTAGCCAAGAACAATTGAACAATTACGTTTTATATTCTTTACCACTCGGGGGTAGATAAATAGATTTTCAAAACGTTTATGAGATTTTTAACCCCTTGGTAAGGTAATGGTTTTATTTGTTAAATGACATTTGTAAGGCAATTGATTTGGGTGAGGGAAATTTTGGAGTACATTTTGGGAATTTTATGATGACTTTGGGCACTCGGTGGAGAGGAAATTAGAGGTTTTAAAATTGGGTGTTGGATGAGGACTTTAAAAATTTAGGGGGATAGAAGGGGGGAATAAGTCAAAAGAGTTTTGGGTAGACAATCGGGGGTAGAAGGGGACAAAAGAGGTACAATAGAGGGGGAGTTGTATGAAGGGGCAAAAAAAATCTGGGTGGTAGAAGGTCAATGGAAAAACAATAAGGCCGTTGTAGTGGTTTGAATCTGGGAGGAAAGGGGGCAATGAGTACCAAAAGAGGCAGGTGTAGAAGGCAAATTTAATCCCGGTGGTGGGTAAAGATCAATTGATGACAGGGGGTAATGAGGTCCCAGAATTGGTGGGAGAGGTACATATAGAAGACAATGACAGTTGTAAGAGGCTAAAATCAAATGGTAGAAGGACAAATAGGGTACCAAAAGAGGGGAGTTGGGGGATAGAAGGGGGCAAATGAATCCTTGGGTGGAGAGGTACAAAGGGGACAAAAAGAGGCAGGAAGAGGTAGAAATCTGGTGGTAGGACAAAGGCCCAAAGAAGTTGATAAGTGGGTAAAACCAAGTGGGGGAGAAGGACAATAGGGTTAAATTAGAGCAGTTGTAAGGGCATGAACCAAAGAGTGGGTGAGAGTCATTAGAGGGGGAAAAGAGGCCAAAAAGGATGGGAAAGACCCCTTGGTGTAGAAGGGGGCAAATAGGTCCAAAAGAGGGTTTTATAGGTTATAGACCAAAATCTGGTGGGTAGAAGGACAATAAGACAAAGGGCAAAAAAGTCTAAGAACATTAAAATCAGGGGGTAGACAAGGACCAATAGTCCAAAAGAGGGTGGAGATCTATTGACCAAATGGTGGTAAAAGGTAAATAGGGTAAAAGGGGGCAATGGTTGAATTGGGGTAGAATCGGTGGTAGAAGGACAATAAGTCAAGAGTGTGAAATGTATAGACAGGGGCAAATTTACCCCTGGGGAGAGGTAAAAGATCAATAGACAGGGGGACAAATTTACCTCCCGGGGTGGGTCAAAGAGAACCAAATTTGGGGGGATTTATGAGGAAAATTGACCAAAAACTGTGGTTTAGGATTAAATTAGGGAAAAGAGGCTTTAAGAAAGGAAGACCAAATACTGGTGTTGAGTAAAAAAGTAACAATAGGGAAAACAGAGGATTGTATTGGGGTCTTTAATTGAAAAATATAATGGTTTAAAAAGGAACAATAATAATAAACCCGGAGCAGTTTTTAGAGGGGTTTGCCACCCTGGGGAGCCCGGTAACCCCCTTAGTCAATAGGAGTTGTAATGGGTTAAACCCTTCTTAGAGGACCCTTAGAATTTTCAAATCGGGGCATTTAGATTTTTAAGTTTTTTTATATTTTATTTAATACAATGGCAACATGAGGACTTTTTGAAAATTTTTGGGGTAATCAAAAAAAGTTAAAATAAGTTTTTGGTTAGGTTTCTATTTCCACCCCCCTAATGTCGGTAAGTGTACATAGGGGACCAATAAGCAAGTAAAGGGGCTATTGACCACCCTAGGGACCCAAACCCCAAAAGATGGCTTTGTATATCATAGACCACCCGTGAAAGGTATACCTAGTACCCCAAAACCAGGTTTGTTAAAGGAAATATTACCAACCCCCGGTGGTTTAAGGGACCCTAAATACCCCCAAAACAGTTTATAGGTCTATTGACCAACCCTGGGTTTTAAGGTTAAATTAGTACCCCAAACCCCGTAGGTTAGGTATCTGTACCACCTGTTAGTAGGAGGTACTAAATACCCGAGGCAGTTTAGGAGGTCCTATTACCCACCCCCGGGTTTTAAGGGGCTAGGATACAAAAGCAAGTTGGTTAGGTCTTGACCCAACCGGTGGTTGAGGTAAAATAGTTACCCAAAAGCAGATTAGTTAGACTATTACCACTCCGTGTTTTAAAGGTCAATAGAGTACCCAAACCCCCTGTTTTATTGAGGTCCCCATAGCCAACCCTTTTTGTTATAGGTTTTAGGTACAATAGAACCCCGTTTAGTTAGGACTATTTCCCCCCACTGGTTAAGAGGTAAAAATTTTTTACCCCAACAGAGTCCCTTTTTAGCTATTAACCCGTTCTGGTTGTAGGAAAATTACCTTTTTGTGTACAAAATAAGTCAATGAAAGGTCTAAAGCCACTACTGGTGTTTTTTGGGACAATAGAGTAAAAACAGGCATTGGGATGGGACAATAGCCATTGGTGGAAAAAAAATACATTGAGGAATTGTTTTGAGGAATAACCAAAATTGTTTTAGAGGTAAAAGATAAACAGACAGTTGTTTTGATTATTAAATTTGGGGGAGAAGGACAAATAGAGTAAAGGGGAAAAAGAGGTTCTTAAGTTGAAAAACCACGCCATAAATAAGTGGTATCTATGATTAAAGACGTTTGGGCCGGGAATTGATCCTAACCTCTTAACTTTAATATACCAGCCCTTTTTTCCCTTATAAACAAAAAAGGAAGGATATAACCCAAATATCAGCCAAAAATGAATTAATTAGGTTTATCATGGAACCCCAATCCTTGGGACGTATTTTGTTTAAAAGAAAAATTTAATAGTGTTTTTTATCCCCTGTTTAAAATTAAAGTTTGAATACACCAATAGATAATTGTAATTTTAAACAAATGTTTACCCCCCCCCCTGAAAAATATCAAAATAAAAATAGCTCACCTTCCTTCCCCCTTTAAAATATAAAATTGGGTTTTACATGAAAAAGTTAAAAATAATTCATTGTTAAAAGAACCGACCCATTCATTCCCTTATTTAAGGAATTGCAAAAAAGAAATAACTTTTGGTTCACGAATTTTATTAATCCCGCATTTCATGAAATCTTCCTTTATTAACTTTCAATTAAAAATATTGTTTTTTCCTTTAAAAAAACCACTTTAAGGTTAAAGAATAAAACGAATCGAAAGTTCGATTTTTTTTTGTTTTTTTTTACGTAAAAATTCCCCCCTTGAGAAAACCTTTTTAAGAAACCGTTTGGATTATAGCCTGGCCCCCTTACCACGTTAAAATGGCAGTTAAAATACAAATTTAAAAAGCCCCCCTTTTTTGTTCCTACTTTGATTTTATAAAAAGCTGTGGTGTTTTTAAATAAACACCAAAAGGATCGGGCGGGAAAACAGTTAATTATTAATAAAAAAAAGGTGTACAGTGGAACAATTATTTTTTATAGTTAAACACCAAGATACAAAAATAAATAGGGACAAATTAATAAGTTTCTGAACCCCAAAAGTAAGCTTGGTGGAGGGATTGCACCCAATTTTCGTTCCTAAAAAATTTTATTAAGGGTATTTTTAAATTTTATTTGAAGGGGGCTTTAAAAATATTTACATGGCGCCAAAACATTCATTTTCATTTTTAAGAAAACCGACCTATGAAAACTGAGTTTGGATCCCTCCAGAGAGCGTGGTTTATTGGGGTCAATATGCCAATTTAAGGGTTTTAATAAAATAAAAATTGTTTGGGAAAGATTTTGAATATAAATTTTTTTGTAATTGGCACTTCCCCGCCCCCCCCTTCGGACATTCCAAATGCCCTGAGATGGTTTGTTTTTTTTTTTAATTTTTTTTAAAACCACAAATCAAGAAAGTTTTCTTTCGAAAGGGGGTTACGATTCGCTTCCCCCAAGTAAACGACATGATCAGGGTTTAGATCAAGACATCGGTTAAAAAATAAAATCACAATTCAACCTAATTAAGTAAATTATTTCAAGGGACAAATTAGCCAAAAAGGAAATTTCATTTTACAAATTGCATATTTTTTTATTTTGCAACCATTCAGGGGATTTTCCAATTTTAAAATTTTAAAAAACCCTTAATAAGGGTCTTATTAGGTTTTTTGGGTGAATATTAGGTTTTGCCAGTAAAATATCTTATATGGTGCAAATTTGGGGTTAAGGGTCCCAAAAAGTACTAAAAAAAAAACTAATACAATTTTTAAAAACCTACATGGAAAAAAAAAATATCATTGTTATACTTTGGCCGACCCAATGAACATTAGCCATATGGCTTGTCTTTTTCAAGAAATCAGAGCGTCATGAACTACGGTGGGTTGACTCCCCTTGACCTAGAGGGACTGGTAGTGTATTTTGAGACTCTTTAATAAGCTTCTTCTAATTCGAATGGGGTAGTTAACCTTTAAAAAAAAAAAGTAATGGGGAAAACTACGTATGTTTCTATCACCTCTCTTTTCTCTGTGATTGCGCATTCACCTACCCCCCCCCCCCTGTAGCCCCCACACTGGTCAGCACTGGACTGAGACGTTTGGGTTGAACCCTGTTTTCCCCTTCCTGTTTGGACTCAATCAGTTATTTTTTTAATATTTTGTAGGGCAGAATGAGCCGAACTTATACAATTTACTGCTGTTGGGTGATGACTGTTTTTCTGACGTCCAAACTCAGCTACCCAACAGAGCCGACCCTGGATGAAAAGGTGCAGACAAATTTACCATCGGTTCCCCCCACCCCAACATTATCAACATAAATTTCGTAAACCGTCGGCAAAACTTCAAGTACCACACTTTCCTATCCCCGGAATAATGATGGGACCCACTTGGGAATATTGTCAATTTCTAGTCGGGAAATGTGCTGACTATTTTGTTATCTTTTTGTCAAGCCTTTTTCCCTCTTTTTGGTTGTATTGGTGAAAGCCTAGCTTTGTATTTATAAAAAAAACCATTGAATTTACATTGGGGTCACCTATGATTAGGATTATTGTGGGGCCGCTATATGCAGATAGTGACGCTTTTAGTTCCCATGAGCAATCTTTCTGTTTTGGGTGTCTATTTTGTGGGCTTGGGTTTAATGGTTTTCCTGCTGATGTTACATAAGTCGCTAGGCTAGTTGTTCCGAGAGATTTTCCCGATCGGGAAAAACATATTTTACTTGTATTGAACTTAAAATATGTGGCTTATCCCCCTCTTTGGAACTGTTTTTTAAATTTAAGGTGTATTAATGCTTTTAAAAAACTATCACGTCATTGCGTTTTATTTATAATGGGTACTCCTCTTATGATTGTGGGGGGAACGTCAGCACATAGTAATTGAGAGTTGCTGTTTGTATTTAATGACCTAATTGGGTCTATATGCCCTATTAATGGTCACCTTTGTTTTATTTTGTTAGGCCATCTCCTTTTGACTCTATATGACATGTAATATCCATGTGAGGCCTTTGCACCTCACGAGATAGTTTGTATTTGTTGCCCTTTAGACGGCTTCCTTAAGCCTAGTGCTTGTTAATGCTAGACTTCATAAGTAAAACTTTATGCTAATATTTGATCGTGTGCGTGGTTATGGTCAACCATCGCTGTAGCTGCAATGCCTTAATTAGGGTTAGTAGTTAGATGGCCCTTACAGCACACTACGTCCACATTCATTGATTTACCGTTATTCCAGCCCTCCTCCCACCCCACCCCTCCTGACGCCCCCCACCCTCTTTGAAATGTGCTCTCCCCTCGCCTACAAACCCCGGAAATGTTGGTTCTTGATTATTAATGATTGTTAATTAATTATCGTTAATTGATTATTGTTAATTAATTAATTGGTGGGATAGAGGTGTTGGAGATTTTATTCATCGATTAGGGCACTGTAACTTATTTGATGAAGCATAGAGCCACCCGGGCTTCACGCTCCACGATTTTATAACCTTTCTCTCCGGCTGCCTGCTTGCAAATGACGTAACCATCTCCACCAGGGGCACGCTACCGTCTGATGACCAACTCACCCTTTCACTTCCCTGAGGTCATGAGCACTGGAGTTCTCCCTCCCCTCCCCAAACTAGTGGGACTTGGTTTGCACCTCCTTATTGTGGCCTTGACGTTCACGTTGTATATGTTTCCTTATAAAAAGGGATTAAATTACCTATACGTTAAAAGCTTCAGTCCCAAGGCCTTTTATGTGTCCAAGTAACTATAAGCATCATGGGGATAATACGCACACCTAAGGGCACATCTTTAGTACATCACACAGGCTGTGGTTTTGGTAAACCCTCAGATATAGCGGAAAGACCCTGTTGACTGGTTATTTCAATGCAGACAAGAAGTTGTTATGATTTATTTGTTAGTTATTGAACTACTAGAGTGTCATTATTCAAAATTATTGATCGTTATCTCATAAAGCTCTACTTAAAGGACTCTTTAAACTGGCCATTATGTTTGTAGCCTGTTGAATAATATCTAATTATTATCTAATTTAAATACGTTGGTTCCCAACTATACTTAATAGACAGGAAAACGGAAACCAAATAACAATTCATATTTATACTTATGTACTTTCCTTTTGGGACTATTCAATAAAATACTGTTACCATTGTATTTCTTCTTTTGTATGTGTGCAACCCTTTCTAAGCCATTTAGGCGGGTTCAACTTTATTGTATTGTCTTTAACATCAGATCACATAACATATTAAACACTCAATATTAACTACATAATCTTTTTCGTGATTGAAGACGTCTGGAATGATAAAGATACATGCTCTATAAACTTATCCATTCTTAATGCAAATAACACATATTCGGATATCAACAAATTAAATAGATACGCTGAATTTAAAAAAAAAAACAGATTATTATTACATAATTCAAACAGAATGATTGAGAACACACACACTTAAAAGTGGCTTTATAAAGGCAGTGGCGTAACATCAACGTGTAGGCCCCATAAAGTACATTATTTTTATAACATACGAGATTTTACACATATGAGAACTTTCGTATGTAATTTCTATTAATTATATGAATAAAATTATATTAAATGATAATAAAATAAGTTTTAAATTTATATATTAACTTTGTTAAATATGCCTGGGTGAAATGAAAATTAGTTTCTATTATTATTTTAATGTCTGTTTTTATAAATTGCAACTTACCTAAAATTTACTTTTCCAGCCTCACAATCTTGAAATTCTTGTTTAGTTTTTGAAACAATCACTTTATTTACTTCCCTGTTAGAAGAATGTTCTCTTTTGAAAATCCTTTTGTTTAAAAAATAATAATGCAAAAAGAAATGTATTCAACGCTCATGAAGGTAAACATTAGAAATAAATGATGAAGACTTATATACTATTATTAGAAATAGATACAAATAAATTTTAACTTTTCTATATTTCATTTCTGCAAAATTCCCTATAATATTCTTGATATTTAATTAACGTTCTCTCTGGTTTTCAAATGATAAAATGGCAAGTCCCGACAACCTTTCTTCAGAAATTGTGCTTCGTAAATAGTTCTGTATTCATTTTAATTTCTAGGATGACCATTCCGATATTTCCACACGTACGGGCAGGTTTAAAAATATTAAAAAGTTAAATATAAATATCAGGGAAAACCAACATAGGAGTGTAATTTTGAATAATTAACAATTCAGCTACCTCTCTTATTGAAGATCACCAGCATGTCTGTGCTGGGGGTTGTTTTTGTTCACGAAATATTTCATTTTAAAGTGTAAAATAATAAGATATTGAGTTTGTGAAGACTTAAGATTGGTAATATGTCATTTTCTGTGTATAGGTTTTTGCTCGTGTGTAGTTTTGGTAGATCAAATATGTTATTTATAGCTTTGTTTTGTGCAAATTGGAGTGGATGCAGAATATGTTAGTTATAGCTTTGTTTTGTGCAACTTGGAGTGGATGCAGAATATGTTATGTATAGCTTTGTTTTGTGCAACTTGGAGTGGATGCAGAATATGTTAGTTATAGCTTTGTTTTGTGCAACTTGGAGTGGATGCAGAATATGTTAGTTATAGCTTTGTTTTGTGCAACTTGGAGTGGATGCAGAATATGTTATTTATAGCTTTGTTTTGTGCAACTTGGAGTGGATGCAGAATACGGGCAGCCGCGATATCCCATATAAGGCCGAGGCACTGAAAATGACTATTTATTAAAGCATGATAAATGATGAGTTTAATTTTTGGAGGGCACTCCAGAAGTTATTCGCAATATACCTAATGAAGGCAGTGTTTTTCTTTAAGACCAACTCTATATGTGTTTGTCAGCGTAATAGTTTGTCGATATATACACCTAAGTATTTGACACATGACTCCATGTAATGGTTTACCTGCCACGTTAATATGTATGTCCAGATCATAGCGCATTTGGGGAGAAGTAAAAATAATGTACTGGTTTGGTTTGATTAATCATTGTGAATTTATTTAGTCTTAGATATTTGTTGAGTTCTTGCATTAAGGTGGTGGTTTTAGATATGTATCCACATGATTCATATATAATAACGGTATCATATGCATACAATTTGGGAGTTACCTTAAATGCTAGTTTGCTCATATCGTTTATATAAATGAGGAATAAAATAAGGCCTAGGACACCTCCTTGTGGAACTCCTGTCTTAACAAGTCTAAGGTTACGCTTGGATTCATTTATTTTAACAAGGTGATCTCTATTTGTTAGATAATTTTCTAAGAGGTTGTGTGTTAATCCTCTTATTCCTATAAAATAAAGTTTCTTTTTAACAGTATTCCATGATCTAGAGCGTCAAAAAATATAGCTGTATCGTATTTACCTGTATCAATTGAGGTTTGTGATTAACTAATTAGCGATATGACTTCATTGGTAGTATTCGAGGAGGGGTGGAATCTGTATTGTGTTTATAAAGCAGAGATTTGGTTTCAAGGTAATTAAATAGCCTTTTATGTATGACCTGCTCAAAAATTTTATTAAGGGTACTTAATACTGAAATTTGGCGGTTATTATTAACAATTTCCTGTTCCCTGATTTGTAGATGGGCATTATTTGGGATCTATTTAGGGAATCTGGAGATATACCTGTTTGTATCGTTTGGTTTGTATTATAAGCAAAAACAGGAGTCAGGGGATCACTGTGCAGTGTTTGATCACAGTATATATTAGATCATCACTATTTGATCACAGTTGGTGTACGATCATCACTGTAGTGTTAGATCACAGTTGGTGTAAGACAAACACTGCCGTGTTAGACCACAGTTGGTGTAAGATCATCACTGCTGTGTTAGATCACAGTTGGTGTAAGATCATCACTGTAGTGTTTTATCACAGTTGGTGTAAGATCATCACTGTAGTGCTAGATCACAGTTGGTGTAAGATCATCACTGTAGTGTTAGATCACAGTTGGTGTAAGACAATCACTGCCGTGTTAGATCACAGTTGGTGTAAGATCATCACTGCCGTGTTAGATCACAGTTGGTGTAAGATCATCACTGTAGTGTTAGATCACAGTTGGTGTAAGATCATCACTGTAGTGTTAGATCACAGTTGGTGTAAGATCATCACTGCCGTGTTAGATCACAGTTGGTGTAAGATCATCACTGTAGTGTTAGATCACAGTTGGTGTAAGATCATCACTGTAGTGCTAGATCACAGTTGGTGTAAGATCATCACTGTAGTGCTAGATCACAGTTGGTGTAAGATCATCACTGCCGTGTTAGATCACAGTTGGTGTAAGATCATCACTGTAGTGCTAGATCACAGTTGGTGTAAGATCATCACTGTAGTGTTAGATCACATTTGGTGTAAGACAATCACTGTAGTGTTAGATCACAGTTGGTGTAAGACAATCACTGCCGTGTTAGACCACAGTTGGTGTAAGATCATCACTGTAGTGTTAGATCACAGTTGGTGTAAGATCATCACTGTAGTGTTAGATCACAGTTGGTGTAAGACAATCACTGCCGTGTTAGATCACAGTTGGTGTAAGACAATCATGTCATGGACTCTTTGTGTTTTTAAGTTTCAATATAAGGATCTTTTTTTTTGTTTTTTTCATCTGTAGGAACTAGAAAAATAGAACATTTAGTTATATATAGTTTTTTAAGATTCTGTATAGAATCTCCTACTATTGATTGTTTTGCATTTGACAAGTGAGATCCGATGTTAGTGAAGTGTTTACAAAATATGTTAGCAATTCCAGTTGTTAATGGTTGATATGTCGAGTGTTGTGAAAATCTTTGAGCTGCACTATTTTTTGCTTAACTGTCTCATATTTTTTACGATTTTAAACGTTCTTCTAAGCCTAAACTATGTAACTACGGAAATATATTTATAAAAAATGACTGAGAGAATAATAAAGAAAACATGACTTAAAATGCATTATGTAGTAAACAGTTACGTGATTGGCGATCTACCCGCGTGACGAGAAATGTATACATCCTTCGTAATAGTTCCAAGTAATGTCGATAGATGGTGTTAGTAATACATAAAGTTAGAGATCTGTACGTTTATAAACTTTAATAGCATGGGCAATAGAAAATATCGCGAACGTTTAAAAAGGCTATAGCAGTGAAAAGGTTAAAAACAAAGTTGTACAATTTTCACTTTCTCGTGATTCCACAGAGAAAGAGAATAAGTATTGTGATCATTAAAAATATAATTCGAGATATTGATGGATGTCGATGTTACATGAACCCGAAAAAGTGTATCTCGCGATGCCGTTTGGGACGATCAGCCCAAAAACCTAGTATCTGGGGCGCTCATAAGGTTCACCCGACGAGTATATATATATATATATATATATATATATATAAAACATTAAAACTAGGAATAATTTACTTAAGGATGGAAAGATAGAGTGAATTTTGTGAAAAGTTGCGGGATTTTTTATTTAAAATGTATACTGATACGTCGGTAGCGTGTCTTCCTATTGAGATAAGGGTCCCGGGTTTTATTCCCGGCATAACCAAAAATGTTATCATTGGTAAAATGTGGGTTTACTCTTGCACAGTGATGAATTAACGGTCGGGGACTGGATGTTGTGCCTGACCTAGTCTTAAGATAGATTATAAGGCATGTTAAGCTACGACAGCCGGTAGTGGAAAATATATGGCTTCAATAAAAAACTGACCCAGGCTGGAAACATTTGTGGATGTAAAGTGAAACGTTGCTTAATATTATAAACAAAATTACATTTTTCGTTTTCGCGTTAAAATGACTTAAAGCCTACTTTACATAAGAGATATCTCCAATTTTGATTATATCTCCACAACTCTTCGAGATACAAACTAACTTATCCTTGTATAGTTGTAGTGCTGCTAAAAATAAAAAGTCTTTTATTTGAAATATATTTTTATAAAACTAATAGTTTCTGAGCTGTAAGCAAATCAAGGTCTAGGAAATGAGGAGTTGTTTGTTATGGTCTTTGATGGACAGCAATATTACATTTTCCTCAATATGTTTCTGCAATAATGTATATTATGTACTTTCACATATCTTACTAGTTTTCTCTCTAGTTTTAGATAAAGAGCATAAAAGTAGGCCTACGTGTGGTGCATCGGAGCAGTTTTCCACCTTTTAAAGAATTCGGGACCCGTTGTTAAGACCCGTGAGGGAGAGAGGCCCAAAAACCGGATGTTATGTGTGTTTTAAAGTCAAGCTAGTTTGTAAGTTTAGCTGATATAATCAGTTTGCTCATAAAACTTACGTTAAATACTTCTAATTCAACAAAGTTCGTCTATAAGTTGGTTCTTTCAGATGTGTGTGTGTGTATATATATATGACCATAAAAATGGAATAAAGTAATTTAATCCTCACATCGAACTTAAAATAACTTAATAAGTAACATTTAAATTTTAAAGTAGTATATTGTTCGTTATTTTACTGTCCTGGCATCACAGGCTAGGAACGAACTGGATAACTCGACTCGTCACCTGACTTCTAAAAACTTCTAAAATCCCCTGTAATCGTGCGGTTAGGCAATTTATCTGGTCTAACAAGCTAAACTGAGTTCTTGAAACTACTTGAGCTTTATAAGAGTGTGCGAATGGTTTTATACTTATTTGAGTTTTTCTCTATTAAAATTTGTTTGTTTTTCAATAAACGTAATATTGTATGTTGTACTCGTATTTAACGCTGACTAAGTGGAAGAGAAGGCTAAGTGCCTTCACTTGAAAGGCCAAACGGCTGTTGGTTGTTGTTGTCCGTAAAAACCTCACCATATTGAGATAACAATCATAAAACAATAACACGAGAAATAATACGAGTATCAGATGTTTATCTAATTGTATGTACATGAACAGAGACGAGCGCTATATATGTTATCCCATTGGTAATTAATATTCACAAAGATAGAAAAAATGCATATCAAATAGAAAAGAATTCAAATAAACAAAAATGCAAGCTCACATCTCGTGCTTGTTCAGTATAAATACTATCTCGCCGAGGGAAAATGTTTGGTTAGGTACACATATGGCTCGAGCTGCGTTGCCAAATCGCTGGATGTGGCAACGTTGGCGGATATGGAAATGTTCGGGGGACAATTTGAATTTCTGGCAATGCCAGTTGATATCTCGCCTGTACGAAATTGGATCTCCGCAGGGATGAAAGGATGGTTGATAAAATAATAATAATAACAAAAAGAAAAGGTCAGAAGGAAGCAAATTTGTGTATGTGTATGAATCTTAAAAAAAGGTAAAGGATATAAATATACAGATCTCTCTAGCGGATACTTTCAGGACTATCTTGAGCGTATGGGGCGCACGCGAACTTAACATAGAACTAACAATTAGCAGATACTTCCAGAAGTACTTGGTAAAGCACTTCTGCCCAAGTGAGAGAGTGACACAAGCCTACAGGTGACTCCATCTCTCGAGTATACCAAGTACTGTAGATTATCTGTGCAACCAACTCCATCCCATTATCAGCGTAGTTTAAAGGTACACCAGGTCCTTTATGCCGGGATCACGATCAACTTAACGTTAACTTAACGTAACGTTCACTTAAAGTTAACTTAACTTATGTGTGATCACGATTCACGTAACTTAACATAACAACTCGAGCCAAACATATGCATTCTCGAGTATGATCTGTGGTTTTGTACTATTTGTAAAATTATGATCTGCGAATGTTTACAGTTTTCAATCAATATAATAAATATCTATATTAAACTTTTTTGATAAATTTAGTTCCTATTTTAGTTTAATTATTTTGTTTCAATGTCTGATCACTAAAACTTACGCTAAAGAGTAAACATTGGTCATAATACCAACAAATGAATTACTAAATAGCCCTGTTGACGTCACTCGCACAATGATTGGCTGGCTAGATCACGTGATACCTTCAAGTAACGTAAAGTAAAGTAAAATACCTCCCAAGACATCTCTTACTTTAAGTTAACTGCAAGTCAACGTTAAGTTAAGTGCATCGTGATCGCTTCCATTTAAACACACGAGGAGGTCCTTTACGTTAAGTTACGTTAAGTTAACGTTAAGTTGATCGTAATCCAGCATTACGTACGTAAGTACTGTACACACATCAAATACGAATGAATACGGACGGTTTGGCATTAATTAATATCGTTAATTTCAACTTGGTTAAAATAAAAAACCAACCATCTTAAAAAAAAAAAATCACTTGTTCAAAGGGTAGCTGGCAATTGGTTAAAAATGCAATATTCAATAAAATAAAAACTAAAACACCATCAATAGCCTACAAGTGATTATATTAGTTTCTCATTTGTCTATTTATTAAATATTGTGAATCGACAGTGACGTGTGATATAGCTCATATCAAATCATTGCACTATATTATCTAGAGACATACAGTAACGTTTTATTTCTTATATAGCACCTCATCTTATTACCCGTTCGGAACTAGAATATTAAAAGTTCCGTTAAAACTCAAGATGGAATATTCTAAAAATTGAAAATCTCTTAAGTTTTTCTTTTTAGATTAGAGGAATCGAAAAATTTTATGATTCGAGATTTTAAAATATATTTAAAATAAGAATTATGAATTTGAATTTCTTAAAGCTATTATGAGGCTTACTGGGCAATTTAACCCCATTGTATTTATCAATTGGATTTGTATTCTGGATTCCTAGGTAAAATTAAGATTCCGGAGAGAGTAGATTCGACCATCTCTAGAAAAGTGAACGTATAACCAAACTAACACTCTTTTCTAGAATTATTAATTTAAATCAGAAGATGCCAGTTAATTTTTATCCTCCAGTTATTGTTTCCTGTTGAGATAGTTGTTGCACAAAATATCGGATCGTTACAGGGAAGAGGGGAACAAAAAGCCATGTCCAAGCTGTAACAAGGATTAGGGTGTTCTCCCCAAATGCCCTGTTTTGCCAAGACCTTGGGGAAACCTCCCTGGGAGGGGGGGAGGGGAGGGGGCTCTGCCCTATTTCCTAGCACGGACTAGAAACGCAAGGCCCTTTAAAGGGCCCGGGCGTGTTTTTTTTTTCTATCTCTTTTACAGAGCGTAGACTTGTGAAATTCAATTTCCTAGCTCATCACTAACAGACAGTAAAAAAAAAGGAGATCGTGACAGAAGAAAAGCATAAGTAAAAAAAAAGGAGATAAATAGAAAGAATAATGGTTTGGAGGAAAGCTGAAAAATATATATATAAAGTTTGATAGAATGTTTGATGTATCTTTGATGTATCGCTGCTAAGAATATATTAAGAGGATCCTTAGATAATTGAAGATACAAGATGGATAGGGGAGATATTCCGCCGTCATTTAAAATCGTTTATTTTAGTAAAAGTTTAGATCATGGACATGGGGATTTCATTTAAGCAATGTTGAGAAATAAAAGTGATAGAGGAAAATGATACATAAATTTAGTTATTTAACGTTTGCATGATCAAGATTATATTTTAAAAAGTGTTTAATGAATTTTGAGTCAAGCAAGAAGACAAAACGCGTAGGTGGGACGCATCAAGCTCGTCTAGTCGGGTTTGCTCGTGATGAGGAGCTCTGGATTTAATTCTCGGATCGTGTAAAATGAGGGTGGTTTTATCCTAAATGGTTCTCCACTTTTATTTTACGCAAATTCAAGTACAGATCTTCTAGAATTCTACCCTCCTTATTTTAGCCCTATTAGTATAGCTAAATACTGTTATTTTGGGTTTGCTGAGTTGTTGGGATATGTGACCTCTTAAAACCCATATAGAACAATTTTTAAACAGGAATTGTAATCAGAAAGGCAAATTCTATTTATTCCCTCACATTTAATTAATATGACAATAACTTGAATTATTTCTTATGTAAAGTTTGTTGTTTTATTTGAACAGGATGTAATGTTCTCTATCATAGAGAATACAAATAAAAGAAGAGGATTTGATCTCCACATATTGAACACACATCAGCCCACAGTGGGTGAATACGATCATAGAGCGCGCTGTCGGACCATGATTGGGTGTGAATTATTAACAAACTACGGATCGTAAAACACGTACGCTAAGATATGTGCCGGGATTTTGGATGCGCGATTGAACTAGAGGTTGGCTCACAAGAATATTTCAAACAAAATCAAGATTAGGTTGAGATTATGGTTAGACCTCTACCGAGTTAACGAGTCCCGGGATTGACTCCCAGCATGGCCGAAATATTTATCGATGGGGAAATCAAGGCTTCCCCATTTTCAGCGATGAATTAAGGAGTTCAAGACGGGGTGTCAAGTCTGTTCTAGACTTAAGTTATTAGTAAGTCTTGTGATGATATAATTAGTTGGTTCAGAAAGTGCACGTTCAATACAACTAATTGTTCCTCCTCAATAATATAACTATGTGAATATACTAATAAAATATAAAAGGATGTTTAGCTGGCTCATGGCGGCGCGATTAAAACTACGCAGCTTGAATCAATAATATTAAGTCACAATAAGTAAACTCTATTAATCCCTTGAAGCCTAATTGTTTATTTAATTTTAACAATGTCCTTGCGTATGGTCTGAGCCAGTGGCGGTGGAGCTGAGAAGCAGGGAGGTAGGGGGCGTCGCGCTTGGGGGTAGGGGGGGTGCCACCCCCTCCCCAATGTTGGTTAGAAGCTTGAAAGTTGAGAGTTTTGTGAGATTTGTATCTGAAGTTGGGAAATTCAAGGCTTATTTTGTACCCCATAATTTTCTATTATGAAAGTCCTAAACTTGTACAGACAAATTTAATATTTTCCTACTGTTGATCCCTAGTCTACAAAATATCCCTATTTCAAATATCGTCAAGCATTCAAAGGAGATTCCTTGTTTAGTAGATTGTAGAAATCTTAGTTTCTCAAGTAGTCTGGTAGCGCCGTTGTCAGTAGACAGAGAGAAAGGCCGGTGAGTGTTTGCTGAATACAATGTTTTTAGTTGTGACCTTCGTGGTGCTAGACTGTCACAGTTTTATTATTCAAATTATCATATGTTGTACAGCCAATGCCTTAATTAGGGCTTTATTAAATTTTAAAGGCAAAAATGTAGTGAGACCTGAATTGTACCTTTTAAAGGGTATTCATTCAAAATTTTCTTAAACAAGCACCACAAATAAAAAGCTAATTTTTATCCCTAATAATATTTGCATTAACCCCAAAACCCTGAATTGTACCTTTTAATTGGGGGCCACTTGTTGATGGGTGGTAGCAGAAGAAACTCCCTTAACCATTCCCGTTTTACTAGAAGCAGAAATAGCCTACTATTTTGAGTAAATTGGGGAAGGGTTTTTTTAAATCCATAATTTCGGGGGGTTTTCAAAATAGTTATAAAACCCCTCCCCTTCCCCTCAACATTTTTTGGTTTTACATTTTCCTTATTATTTTTTGAAAACCCCCGCACCCCCTTTCCCCTCCCCCCTTTATACCCTGTCAGGAAAACCCCCTTATTGACAAATTTTTTCATTTTTATCTTTACCCCCAAAACCTGATTGTTGAAAATTTCCCCCTATTATTAAAGATATAGCCTAGGCCCTTGTTAAAAGGTTTTTTAGAGTGGGTTGATTCTTTTTAAAGCTTATAATAATTTGCTAAAATTGTTTTTTGATTAGAAAAAAAAATTTTTTAACTTGGTTTTTTTAAGAAAAAGAAAAAATTTTTACACCCCCCTTGGGGTGGGTATTAGAAAAAGTACATTTGTGTTGAAGATTGGGGGGAGGGGGATCAAATTTCGAATCTCGGTGGGTGAAGGGGTTGTTTTT
Organism: Timema cristinae; assembly: GCA_039000515.1. Lineage (NCBI taxonomy): Eukaryota > Metazoa > Arthropoda > Insecta > Phasmatodea > Timematidae > Timema > Timema cristinae. Next base: position 55,317,571 of record JBCFYV010011164.1, read on the forward strand.
CTTTTGGTTTTTTCCTTCCCCTTCACAAATTGGGTTCCTTCCTCAAATTAAAACCTTTTGCAATCCCCAATAGCGTTATTGTACTTAAGCGAAACCAAAGGGGTTTAAGACTGGTGCAAAAAATTTTTAAAAAAAATTTCTCAATAGTTTTATTGTTTTTTTAGAAAAAAAGCCTTTTAGTACTTAGAGCAGGTTTAATTTTAAAAATTTTAACATTCAGGGGTACCCGGAAATTTTAATTTGGGGGAGTGAGTCATGTGGTAAAAGTATTATTTTTTCCCCTAAAAATTGTCATCGAAGTTTTTAATTTAAATTCTTTTTTTAAAAAAATTACCTCTAGCCAATTTAAAAAGGGTTTTTTTAAAAAAATTTTAAAAATTATGTATATTTGGCATTTAAAATGAGAAGGGGAATTTAATGAGTTTTTTGCCCCTTTGTCGGAAAAATTTAAAATTTAAAAAAATAAAAATTTGGGAAACTTAAAATAATAATTTAAATTTTCTTTCCTTTTTTTATGCGGGCCACTTTTAGGCCCGTCGGTCAAATGAAAGTAACAAGACCATACAAGTAATATTTTCCAAATTTGTGTTATTTTTAAATAAAAAAAGGGGACAACTTTTTTTTACTTGAGTTTTCGGAAGAACCCGAGTACAGCCGTTACGAAAAAAAAGGTGTAGTCACTACTTTTACTCGATTTTCCCTCACTAGAGCTCATTGACATGGGCTGGCAAAGCCGTGCCAATTCACTTTAAAAAAATTTCTTGCCAAAATTCATATACGTGTCTCTTACTCACTAGTTTGAAAAAAATTAAAAACTGATTTTAATTTTTTTTTTTCATGTGGTTAAAGTCTGTTCCCAAATAAATTAATTATTTATTTTTTTAAAATTTAAAAAGTTATCATTTTTTAAAATTTGACCGAAAAAAAAAAAATTTTAAAATTAAAAAGGTTCAAAAAAGTTTTAGAGGGCAATCTTAAAAGAAGAATACTTCATTTTAAAAAAATATTTTGCAAGGGCACTTAGTATCAATTAGTAAGAAGAACATTTCCCCCTTTCCCCCTCTACCAGAATGTGAAACTTATACTTAAATTCCTTTTTTTAAAACCCCAAAGTCTCCCATTGGGGAACAATTCCGTTTTTTAAAAAAAAACGTTTTTTTCAAAATATTAAAAATGGTCCCATCGAATGGTACAATTTTTCCCCCCCTTTTAAAAATTGGAATTAAGAAATATGGACTACTAAACACTAAATCTTACTACCCGCTCAATATTAAATTTTTGAAATTTTTTAATATAGATTTAAAAAAAAAATTTTTGATAGTAAATTTCATATAATTACATTTCCCCCCCCCTTTTCTGGAAAGATTAACGTGGTGATATCTAACAGCAATTATAATGTAAAGTTTTTTAAAATTTACTTAAAATTTTTGAATATACAAAAAAAAATTTATTTTTAAGTCCCAAATTTTTGATTTAAAATTTTTTTCCCCAAACCCCTATTTTCTCTCTTAAAAATTCCCCTTTTTTATTACAACAAAAAAAAAAAGGGTTTTTTTTTAACAATGTCCACTAAAAAAAAAATTGGGGTTTTTTTTATTATGTTTTTTTTTTCCAATGCTTATTCAGAAAATCTTTGTTCTAAAATATTTAACAAAAATTTACTTTTATTAACTTAATACAATTATTTGAATATTTAATGTAATTGTTATAAAAATATTTTAAAACCCCTTTTTAAAATTTTAAATTTTTTAAAAAAAAGTTTATATTAAAAATTTTATTAATACAAACTTTTTTAAATTACTTTCCAATATTCATGGAAAAACCCTTTTAAAAACGGGTTTATTATCCTTGTTCTTTAAAAATTTTTTTAAACAAATAAATTTGATTTTAAATTTAAATTTAAACTTTTTTTTTTTTTTTTAATAGGATTTTAATTTAAAAACACCTTTGCCCCCGCTATTTTTTTTTTTTTATAGGCCAAGAAAAAATATTTGAATTCCCCTTTTTCTTCCCGTTTAATATTTTTTTTCTAGTTTTTTTTTTTAATTATATTGTTTTAATTTTTTTTCGAAACACCCAAAAAAAACACATCAGGCAATTTTAAAATTCCCCCCCGGGTATGGGGTTTTAAAAAAAATGAAAATGTCGATTTATTTCCTTTTTTAAAAGAGTGACCAAAAAAAATTTAGATTCAGGGGGGAAATTCCTCCCATTAATCATATTTTTTTTTTTTTGAACGACTTAACCCCCTTTTAAAGTTATTGGTAACGAGGGAACTCCCTTATTTGGGCAATTAGGACACGGGGTTTTTCCCTTTAACTGGGGTATTTCCCCGGGAAGATAGATTTAAAACCCTAGATTAATTAATATCATTGATAACTCCCCATCCAACAAGCGAATTTAAAAAATCCCCCGATTTTCTATAAAAACCCCCCTTTTATTTATGATGGTACTTTCCCCTTAACGATTTTAAATGGTTTCGTAAACAAAAATTTTTAAATTCATTCAATCTTTGGATAGGTCAATTTTTTTTTAATCTGTACAAAGTTTTTAAATTTACTCTTTATTTTTTTGGGCCCCATAAAATTTTTTTAAAAAACTTAACATTTTTTTTTTTGGTAAAGGTTTTCCCTTGACCTTGTTTGATACTGCATTTAAATTCATTTTTAAAAATTTTCCCCAACTCAACTGATAAAAATTTTAATTTTTAAGGGGATTTTTAATGAATTACAACCTTTTTTTATTTTTCCCCCTTGAAAAATTTTATTATTTTTTTATCTAAACACAGGTTTTTGGTAATAAAGAGACACATTAAATAATAACATTAAAAAGCCCCCTTGTTAATACTTTTAAAATTTAAAACAAATAATTCCATTTTAAAAATTCTTGCTTAAACATTTTAGTAAAAAATTTAATTCAATTTTTAAATCATCTTTGTTTAAAATTATAAATACAGAATACAGGGAATTTTAAAATTTTTATAAAACCCTTTTAACAAAATTTATTTTTTTTTCCCTTTTCTTTAAAAATTATATTTAAAAAAATTTTTAAAAAAATTTTATGAAAAAATTTTAAAAACATTAAAATAAAAAAAAACTATTTTTATTACAATGTAGTCAGAAAAAATTTTTTTGGGGGATGGGGAAAAAAAAAAAAAAAAATTTTTTTTTTTTTATGAGAAAAAGCTCCCCGCCTTTTTGGGCCCTTTTATGTTTTTACTTTAAATTTTTTGGGAAAAAGAAACCCTTTTTCTCTGGAATTAAAAAAGGTGGGGAAAGGGGGTTTTTCTCCACTCTTTTTTTTTTCTTGTTTTTAAAATTTTATTTTCTTAAAAAATTTATTCGTCGTTTTTTTGTTTTTTAAAACCCTGGTGTTTTTTTGTTACAAGGTAAATGTTTTTTTTTTTGTGTAAGCCCCCGGGGTTCGTTTTGAACAACTTTTAAACCTTTTTTAAAAAATTTATTTTTTTTTTTAAAAAATTTTTTTTTTACATAAAATAAAAAATTTTCCGGGTGTTTTTGGGGAAAAAAATTTGGGGAACATTAATTTATAAATTTTTTAATATTGATTTCCCGTCTAGCGTCAAAACCCTAGCCTTCCCCCCCTTTTTTTTTTTAAAAAAATTTTTTTTTTTGCTTTTTTTAAAAAGTTGGCCCTTTTTCTAACTTGGGGGTTGTCATTTTCGGGCAACTCAAAACTTTTGACCTTTTTTTGGGAAAATTTTTTCCCGGGTTTCTTTTGAACAATGACTGGGTTTTTAGATAGGTTTCGGGGGTTTTTATTATTTTTTTTTTAAATCTATTCCTCTTTTTATTCCTTTGTTGAAAACATTCCCCTTGAGTTTTTTTTTTTGGGGGTTAAAAAATTTTTTACCCCCCTTGCCCCCCCCCCCTAGAAAAATCCTTCCTTTTTTTAAATTTTGGGTTTTAAAAAAATTTTCCCCCTTTTATTGGTTTATGAAATTAGGATTAAAATTTTTTTCCCTGTTTTGGGAAATTTTTCCCCCAAATTCGATTTTTCGACTCCTGGTTCGATTTTTGGTGGGGCGTGCCTGGTTTTGTTACTCCCCCTTTTTAAAAAGGGTTTTCCCCTCCATTTTGAAATAAAGGCTATCTTGCATGTGGGGTTTTCGATATTTTCCCTAGAGCGCTGTAAATATTTTTAGAATGTCTCTTTTTTAAAGCTATTTTTTCCTCTAGCGCTTAAGATCTTTTTTTTTAAACGTGGGGAAGGATGCAAAAAATGATTTATAATCTTTCCCGTCAAAAAGGGTGCCCCAAAATTCCCCCCCCGCATGGCTATCTATTTTTAATAGTCCACATAGGCCCTCGATGTGGATCACCCCCGGCCTTTTAAAAATATCTTTTTTCAATTTTGGTCCCCTTATACACGGCCAAAAATTTTTACGAAACGGGATCTTTATTGCTTTTTTGATGTATATTCAGCCCCGTGATTATTAGCCACGCTTCAGCGTCACCTACTAATTGAATTAAAAATGCTAAATTTTTTTGGGTTCGGTGATTTTTATTTTCAAAAAGTTTTATCCATCTTTTTCAAAAATTGTACGCATGCACCCTATCATTATTTCCCCCTGAAAGGGGGGTACAGTTTTCCCTTAGTTGATTCTGTTGCCCGTCGGGTAATACTAAGGGCCCCTGGTAATTGGCGTCCTTTTTCTATACCTCGTTTTATTTTTACTTAGCCCCCCCCTTCTAATTTTTGTCGCATTTTTTGACTTTTGTGACGTTTTCCCCATCTCGTGGGTTTTCCTTTAAATTTGTCCAATTGGGGGTAACTATTTCCCCTTTTTGTACCAATTGGGACAGTGATCCCTCAAAGAGGTCATTTTGGAATTTTAAAGGGTTTTCACTATATATTTGTTGCTCTTTTTCAAAGTCGCAAACCGTTCTGTTAAAAAAATTTTACCTGTTTTAGAATTCATTTTTTTTTTTTTTCGCAACTTTCCTGGTATTTCTACCTTTGAATTTAAAGAGTCTGTCTAAACATCAAGTTTTCCCTTTTCATTTTTTTAGTTCTTTTTTCTGCCATTGTCTGCTTTTTGGCTTACTACAGTCTTCCTAAGCGCTGGAGTTGTCCCTTACCTGCTTTTGGGCATTTTAGTCTGTTGTCGTACTTTCTGAATTTTTTGTCAAAATCGTTTTGTACTTCTTTAAATTTTTTTTAATTCCGGTCTGCTGTTGAATTTTTCATCTTTTTTGACTATTTTTCTGTAGCTCCCGATTTTTTTCGAACCTTTCATCATTTTCTGACTCAACTTTTCACATCTCTTTCATTTTTTGATTTTAAAATTTCACTTTTCACTACTCTCTTTTATTTTTTGATTTTTAAAATTCACTTTTCACTACTCTCTTTTTGCTGCCAAAAGCATTAATATTCATTTAGGGCATTTTCTTTGGGTGGGTTTTTTGAGCTTAATTCTACCTTTGAAACATTTTCCACCCCTTAAATCTTCTTCTTTATGGCATTTTTTCAAATACTTCTTAATTTGTTGTTACTTTGTTCCCGTCAGTAGTTCTAAAAAGAATGTTTTTTACTATTGGTGGGATTTGTGTAGGGGAAGTTATCTTTATGTACTACTGTCTGTTTTCATATTTTTAAAGCAATTTTGTTTTTGTTTATGACTTACGTAAGATTCTCCCTGGTACCTCACCTTAGTTTAAAGCTCTGACCCTTTTGTGAAGCAACCCGATTTGGGAAATTCTCCCTTTGAAGTCACCTGGGTTGGAACTTCTTCTTCCGCTCACCGCTTTTGGAAAATTTTTCTTCTTAAGTCACCCGGGGTGTTGTTTTCTTTTTTGTTTTTAAAGACTTAAACTGTTTGTGGCACTTTCATGTTCTTTGAGACCACTTTCACTTTCTCGGTTTTTGAACTGAATTTATGTTTATTTTTTAACTCAGCTTATCAGGCCCCCCCGTTGGGAAGCCTTTTTGTAATAGTACATTTAGCCTGATAAGAAAAGTCTTTACGCCATCGTAAGGGTATATTATTTAAAAATTAATTTTATTTTTTTAAATTAAAGTTCTGGTGTTTTTTTTTAGATTTTTATTTTAAAATTTTAAATTTAATAAACTGTTTACTTTTAGCTAGATATCACAGCATTTTTTAATTTTGAAAAAGCCGACTATTGCGTTAATGAATCTTACTAACGTGTTCTTGTCGAAAAGAAGGTCACCACAGTGGGAGATGGCGCTTTGAAGGGGTATATCAAGCGACATTTTCCCTTTTCGAAGTTCCAGAAGAAAAGGGGGGAGGGCATCCCGGGGTCTTTTCCACGGAAGTGCGTTTTCTTTTTTAAAAAGAGACGTAAAGTATTTCACACACCTTACAACTCGACAGTTTTACACAAAAAAAAAATCTTTCTACCCCCTCGAATATTAAAATTTAGTAATTTTGAATATAGATTTAAATAATAAAATATTGGTTGTATATTTCTATCATTACAAGTGTTGTAATTTAGCAGGTCCAAAAAAACGCTCGATAAGCATACGTGTTGCTGGGTGGTGAGAAAATTTTTTGTTTAAAAACGCATCCACCTGTGTGAAAAGCGAATGAAACCAAAATTGTTGACGGGGGGGATCTGATCCACCTCTGTGAAAGCGCACCGTGGGTTTATGATGGGCCCCCTGAGAAGAGTTACTAAAAAAAAAATCGAATAAAAACTCGCCTTTTCCCGGTAACGGTAAATTTGATGGTGAAAACACGGTGAGGGGAAAATACATTTGTACGGAGCCATTTCCCCCTTTCAAAACGGTTGAGTGGTTGGCACGGAAAAAAGATCGAGTTCACTGCTGGTCCACAGGTGGGGGTGTAGAAAAAGACATTTTTAATGAAAATATTACGCTTCTTTTTTTAAATTTTTACGTAACAATGACAGAAGACTGACGTTGCTTTTTACACGCCTTTTTGCTGGGGCCTGTCAACAAGTGATAATCTTCTGTTAAGCCTTCTTTCAGTTTTGTTCCGCCCACCCACTCGTTGCCGTAGGGCCTCTTTGAAAGGAGCCTTTTATTGGCAACGTTGGAGAGACTTCGATATCCGTATGAAGGGGTGTTTTCCCATGGCTTTATCGCCCCTTTTAGCAACGGGACGACGCTTTTGAAAGGGCGCTGAAAAAAATTCCTTCCATTCCTCGTTTATAGGGGAAAACCGTGGTTGATCGAAGTATTCTTTCCAGCTGGGTTGACGTAGTTCTTTGGGAGGAAATTCTGTTTGGGGGCGTCGAAAAAGAAGTTTCACGCACACTTTTCCAAAAAGAATGGGACGATTCACCCGGTCTGTTTTTATATTGATTTTCCCAAACTTTTAATTTCCCTTTAAGCATGTATGTATGCGGGGTTTATAGCTAATGTCTTATGTATGCCCTAGAGATAGTTTATGTTTTAGATCCCACGATACGTAACAGCGGGGCCACAAAATTTTACCCCGGGGGGGGTCGAAAGATATCCCGGAGATGTACTTTGTGGGGCAAGCCTGTAAATTTTTCGGCGTGCGGGTTTTGGTACTTTTATCAGATTAGAGAGGATAAACCCCAAGCTGTAGATTAGTTGGGGAGATAGGTAGCATTTTTTATTTGGTGAAAAAGAGATAACTTTTTTTTTGGGGGTTTTTGGGCTTAATACAATTTCCCGGGAAACCCTTTAAAAGTCTCTACACCGTTTAGAGCTTGAAATTCGGGGTAGTCTTTATTTCCGCGGAATATGACCTTTAATTTTGTTCCACGCCCTTTGCACACCCCTTTGTACCATACACATTTTGCCTTAGGGACGGGGTGAATAACGGGATATTGAAATTTTTGCCGAGCTACTTCCACGGCCCCTTTTGTTTAAGACGGGAAGGAAGTTTTGTGGGGAAAATTCGTGAGGGTATTTTTCGGGGGAAAAATCCCCAAGAGCT
>JBCFYV010011164.1:55325585-55346126 GCA_039000515.1 Timema cristinae
ACTTCCAGAAGTACTTGGTAAAGCACTTCTGCCCAAGTGAGAGAGTGACACAAGCCTACAGGTGACTCCATCTCTCGAGTATACCAAGTACTGTAGATTATCTGTGCAACCAACTCCATCCCATTATCAGCGTAGTTTAAAGGTACACCAGGTCCTTTATGCCGGGATCACGATCAACTTAACGTTAACTTAACGTAACGTTCACTTAAAGTTAACTTAACTTATGTGTGATCACGATTCACGTAACTTAACGTAACAACTCGAGCCAAACATATGCATTCTCGAGTATGATCTGTGGTTTTGTACTATTTGTAAAATTATGATCTGCGAATGTTTACAGTTTTCAATCAATATAATAAATATCTATTATTAAACTTTTTTGATAAATTTAGTTCCCTATTTTAGTTTAATTATTTTGTTTCAATGTCTGATTACTAGAACTTACGCTAAATTGCGTATAATACCATAATAATACCAACCAATGAATTACTAAATAGCCCTGTTGACGTCACTCGCACAATGATTGGCTGGCTAGATCACATGATACCCTTCAAGTAACGTAAAGTAAAGTAAAAGACCTCCCAAGACATCTCTTACTTTAAGTTAACTGCAAGTCAACGTTAAGTTAAGTGCATCGTGATCGCTTCCATTTAAACACACGAGGAGGTCCTTTACGTTAAGTTACGTTAAGTTAACGTTAAGTTGATCGTAATCCCAGCATTACGTACGTAAGTACTGTACACACATCAAATACGAATGAATACGGACGGTTCTGGCATTAATTAATATCGTTAACTTCAACTTGGTAAAATAATAAAACCAACCATCTTTAAAAAAAAATTACTTGTTCAAAGGGTAGCTGGCAATTGGTTAAAAATGCAATATTCAATAAAATAAAACTTAAACACCATCAATAGCCTACAAGTGATTATATTAGTTTCTCATTTGTCTATTTATTAAATATTGTGAATCGACAGTGACGTGTGATATAGCTCATATTAAATCATTGCACTAGATTATCTAGAGACATACAGTAACGTTTTATTTCTTATATAGCACCTCATCTTATTACCCGTTCGGAACTAGAATATTAAAAGTTCCGTTAAAACTCAAGATGGAATATTCTAAAAATTGAAAATCTCTTAAGTTTTTCTTTTTAGATTAGAGGAATCGAAAAATGTTATGATTCGAGATTTAAAATATATTTAAAAATAAGAATTATGAATTTGAATTTCTTAAAGCTATTATGAGGCTTACTGGGCAATTTAACCCCATTGTATTTATCAATTGGATTTGTATTCTGGATTCCTAGGTAAAATTAAGATTCCGGAGAGAGTAGATTCGACCATCTCTAGAAAAGTGAACGTATAACCAAACTAACACTCTTTTCTAGAATTATTAATTTAAATCAGAAGATGCCAGTTAATTTTTATCCTCCAGTTATTGTTTCCTGTTGAGATAGTTGTTGCACAAAATATCGGATCGTTACAGGGGAAGAGGGGAACAAAAAGCCATGTCCAAGCTGTAACAAGGATTAGGGTGTTCTCCCCAAATGCCCTGTTTTGCCAAGACCTTGGGGAAACCTCCCTGGGAGGGGGGGAGGGGTAGGGGGCTCTGCCCTATTTCCTAGCACGGACTAGAAACGCAAGGCCTTACGGCCGGGCGTGTTTTTTTTTTCTATCTCTTTTACAGAGCGTAGACTTGTGAAATTCAATTTCCTAGCTCATCACTAACAGACAGTCAAAAAAAAGAGATCGTGACAGAAGAAAAGCATAAGTAAAAAAAAGGAGATAAATAGAAAGAATAATGGTTTGGAGGAAAGCTGAATATATATATATAAAGTTTGATAGAATGTTTGATGTATCTTTGATGTATCGCTGCTAAGAATATATTAAGAGGATCCTTAGATAATTGAAGATACAAGATGGATAGGGGAGATATTCCGCCGTCTTTTAAAATCTTTTATTTTAGTAAAAGTTTAGATCATGGACATGGGGATTTCAATTTAAGCAATGTTGAGAAATAAAAGTGATAGAGGAAAATGATATATAAATTTAGTTATTTAACGTTTGCATGATCAAGATTATACTTAAAAAGTGTTTAATGAATTTTGAGTCAAGCAAGAAGACAAAACGCGTAGGTGGGATGCATCAAGCTCGTCTAGTCGGGTTTGCTCGTGATGAGGAGCTCTGGATTTAATTCTCGGATCGTGTATACTGAGGGTGGTTTTATCCTAAATGGTTCTCCACTTTTATTTTACGCAAATTCAAGTACAGATCTTCTAGAATTCTACCCTCCTTATTCTAGCCCTATTAGTATAGCTAAATACTGTTATTTTGGGTTTGCTGAGTTGTTGGGATATGTGACCTCTTAAAACCCATATAGAACAATTTTTAAACAGGAATTGTAATCAGAAAGGCAAATTCTATTTATTCCCTCACATTTAATTAATATGACAATAACTTGAATTATTTCTTATGTAAAGTTTGTTGTTTTATTTGAACAGGATGTAATGTTCTCTATCATAGAGAATACAAATAAAAGAAGAGGATTTGATCTCCACATATTGAACACACATCAGCCCACATGTGGGTGAATACGATCATAGAGCGCGCTGTCGGACCATGATTGGGTGTGAATTATTAACAAACTACGGATCGTAAAACACGTACGCTAAGATATGTGCCGGGATTTTGGATGCGCGATTGAACTAGAGGTTGGCTCACAAGAATATTTCAAACAAAATCAAGATTAGGTTGAGATTATGGTTAGACCATCTACCGAGTTAACGAGTCCCGGGATTGACTCCCAGCATGGCCGAAATATTTATCGATGGGGAAATCAAGGCTTCCCCATTTACAGCGATGAATTAAGGAGTTCAAGACGGGGTGTCAAGTCTGTTCTAGACTTAAGTTAGTTAGTAAGTCTTGTGATGATATAATTAGTTGGTTCAGAAAGTGCACGTTCAATACAACTAATTGTTCTTCCTCAATAACATAACTATATGAATATACTAATAAAATATAAAAGGATGTTTAACTGGCTCATGGCGGCGCGATTAAAACTACGCAGCTTGAATCAATAATATTAAGTCACAATAAGTAAACTCTATTAATCCCTTGAAGCACTAATTGTTTATTTAATTTTAACAATGTCCTTGCGTATGGTCTGAGTCAGTGGCGGTGGAGCTGAGAAGCAGGTAGGCAGGGTCATCGAGCTTGGGGGTAGGGGCCGTGTCACCCCCTCCCCAATGTTGGTTAGAAGCTTGAAAGTTGAGAGTTTTGTGAGATCTGAGATCTGGGGTTGGGAAATTCAAGGCTTATTTTGTACCCCATAACTTTCTATTATGAAGGTCCTATACTTGTACAGACAAATTTAATATTTCCCAACTGGTGATCCCTGCTCTACCAAATATCCCAACTTCAAATATCGTCAAGCATTCAAAGGAGATTCCTTGTTTAGTAGATTGTAGAAATCTTAGTTTCTCAAGTAGTCTGGTAGCGCCGTTGTCAGTAGACAGAGAGAAAGGCCGGTGAGTGTTTGCTGAATACAATGTTTTTAGTTGTGACTTTCGTGGCTGCTAGACTGTCACAGTTTTATTATTCAAATTATCAAATGTTGTACAGCCAATGCCTTAATTAGGGCATTATTAAATTTTGAAGGCATAAATGTAGTGAGACGACTGAATTGTATCCATTCTGAATGGTATTCATTCAGACATTTCTTAAACAAGCACCACAAATAAAAAGTCTGAATTTTATCCACTAATAATATTTGCATTATACCCAAAACATACTGAATTGTATCCATTTAATTGCGGTACCACTTGTCTGATGGGTGGTAGCAGAAGAAACTCGCCTTAACTCATTCCGTATTTACTAGAGAGCAGCAATAGCTCTACTATTTTGAGTGAGATTGGGAACGGGTAGTTTTAAATCCATAATTTCGGGGTGGTTTCAAGAATACAGTTATACGAACCACCTCTCCCTCTCCTCCTCAACACCTTTTTGGCATTATCTATCTTTCCATTATTATTTTTTGTAAACCCAGCTACTCCCCCTCCCCTCACCCCATTTATATCCTGATCAGGTAAAACCCTTCACTTGACACTAATTGTATTTCACTTTATTACTACTATTGCCTCCAAACCTGAGTTGTTGAAAATATTCCCGGTGATGTAATGAATGATATAGGCCTAGGCCCTATGTTAAAAGTGTTTTTATAGAGTAGGCTTGATTCTGTTTAGCTTATAAATAATTTGCATAAATAATGTTGCTTTGATTAGATAAAACATATTTGTATAACATTGGTTTTGTAAGAAGTAGTGAAAATTCTTACACCCGCCTTGGTGGCGTAGTTAGCTAACGTACTATTTCGTGTTGAGCTAGATTGCCGGGATGGGGAGATCAAACTTCGAATCTCGGTCGGGTGAACTGGGGTTGTTTTTCAAATATGGTTTTCCATTCTCCCTTCACGTAAATGTGGGTTCACTTCCTCTAAATTAAACCTTGCCAATCCCTCACCCATTAGCGTTATTAGTACTTAAGCGTATAACCCAAACGGGTAGTAAGATGTGGTGCTAAATAATTAAAAAAAAAAAATGCTTTCTCTAAATAGCTTTATTCGTGTTTTATAGACAAACAAGACCTTTTAGTACTTAGAGCAGGATTAATTTTGAAGATATTAACATTCAGGAGTGCATCCAGGAATTTAATTTAGGGAGTGGGTCATGTGTGTCAAAGCTATTATTTCTGTCCTCTGAAAATTGTCATCGAATGATTTTAATTTAAGACTTCTTTATTTTAAAATAAATTACACTCATATGCACACACGTATATACAGGTTGTTAAAAAAAAGTTTAGAAATTATGTATATTGTTGTGCATATTAAAATGAGTAAAGGAATCTTAATGATGTTTCTTGTGCCTATACGTCGGTAAACTTAAATATTAATAAATAATAAAAATGTTGGTAAACTCTAATAATAATAATTTCAATTTCAATTTCCTTTATTATAGTGCTGGCCAACAGTCGTAGGACCTGTAACAGGTCAGAACTGAAAGTACACAAGTACCATACAAATACATATATTTACCAATATTGTGTGTTATATCTTAGGATAAAAAAAGGGAGCAACTATTTTTACTTGAGTATTTCTGGAAGAATCGAGTACAGCCGATTACGATACACAAAAGGTGTAGTCGACTACTGTTACTCGATTCTTCCCATCACTAGAGCTCACTGAGCATAGGACATGAGCAGAGCAGTGCTGCCAATTCACATTAATAAAATTCTTGCCAGAATTCATAAACAGTGTCTCGCTACTCACTAGATTTGAATAAATTAAAGCTAGATTTTCAATAATCATTTTTTAACATAGTGGTTAAAGTCTGTTGCCAAATAAATTAATTGATTTAGCTCTTTAAAATTATAAAAGTCTATACATACTTTAAAATGTATTGATCTGAAAAAAAAAAAATCTTACAAGTTAAATATGGTTGCAAATTAAGTTTCTAGTATGCAGTGCAATCTTTAAAGAGAATGAATACTTCATGTTTAAGAAAATATTTTTAGACAAGGCTGCACTCTAGTATACAATTAGTAAGTTAAGAAGATTCCATCCTGCTGCCCTCTACCAGAAGTGTGACAAAGCTTATACGTTAAACGTTCCTTCTGTTAAACCTCAAGTCTGCCATCTGTGGATACAATTCCGATTTTTCACAAAAGCAGTTTTTTACAAAACTATTGAAATGGATACCATTCCGAATGGATACAATTCCGCTCCCCCTTTTAAACAATTAAGGAATTAAGAAATATGAGACATACTAATCACTAACTTTTTTATGTTGTTTATAAAAAACAATTTCTTTATACAGCTCAACTAATTTTGATATATGGCGTTTACTGAAAAATTGTAATTTATTTGGCCACCCATTCTTATTTATATTCACCCTTTCTATATCCTAGCACATAAGCGTAATTAATATATACATATAAATTACTCGAATGTGAAATGAGATGCAGTGATAATTAAAATTGCACCAATAAAGAGATCAGTTAGCACAACTTCATTTTCAGCCATGTTTTTAGAAGCGATACTAATACAAGTGAAAAATGCGTGTCAACACAACTAGCATGTTAGTAAGCTATTACCACTAAACTTGCATTACTCCCACTAACACCGTGTCAATGGGCCTTTAACAACGCCATATTATTTGCACACAGAAAACTATCACTTACTCTAAGCAAAGATTAAAGTAACTTAAATCTAAGACAAGGCATGCCAATAAAGAAACAATATTTTTGTAATTGTATGCTTTTAATCTTTATAAATTTGTTTTAAAGTGTAATATCCTATTATCTACAGATAATTTCATCAGTTTATAATGTAGGTATATCTGGGTTGATGTTGAAGTTATAGGTTATCATACTCAACTTGAACACAGGCCTACATTTTATGTGATAGTTTGGTTAAGTTTGATTGAAAAACCCCGTAAGTGTTTATATTTACCACTCCTCAACAGCTACATCTCCAGACAATATGATTTTATCCCTAACCCTTTATCATTATGTTCACTATAATTAGAAATGTCTAACCATTTATCCAGCTGAAGTCAAACGAGAGGGAGGGCAGAAGAAAAGGGGTGAGGTCATCCAGGTGCGTCTTTTCCACGGAAAGTGCGTTGTCTTTTTAAATAGAGACGTAGAAGGATTTCACCACACCTTACAACTCGACAGTTCTACACAAATAAATCTTACTACCCGCTCGAATATTAAATATAGTAATTTTGAATATAGATTTAAATAATAAATTATTGGTATGTATAATTTCATATCATTACAGTTACCCCCCTAATTGCTGGAAAGATTGAACGTGTGTGATATCTAACAGCAATTACATAATGTACAAATTTATTATAAATACACTTAAAATTGAACATAGAGAACATAATTATTTTTAAGTACAATTGTTGAGTTAAGGTTTGTCCTCAACCATACTTTCTCTCTTGAAATTCCTTTGTTACATACAACAAAATAGAAAAGTTTTTTTTTATTGTGTCACACTAAAATAATTTGTTTTCTTTATTATGTTTTTTTATCCAATAGCATTATTCAGAAAATCTTAGTTCTAAAATATTTAACTAAAATTACATTTTATTAACTTAATACAATATATTTGACATATTTAATGTAATATGTTATATAATATATATAACACTTAATTTAATTGTTTTAATACAATGCCATTATATTAAACATTTTATTAATACACAACGTTTTAAATTATCTATCTCAATATTCATGGATCGATCCTCCTTAATATCATGGTTATTATCCATTGTTCTTTAACAATGTTTTAATCAAATCAATTTGATTTTAATTAAGTTAACTTTATTTTATTTTTTTAATAGGACTTTAATTAAATCAGCCTTTGCTCCAGCTATTTTTTTATTTTATAGGCCCAAGACAAAATATTTGACATTCTCCTTTACTTCACCGTTGAATACTTTTATCTAGTTTTGTTATTAATTATATTGTTTTAATTTGTTTACGAAACACACCAGAAAATCACATCAGGCAACTTTAATTCCTTCCCTGGTATAGGTTTAAACAAAATGAATTACGTCGACTATTATCTTACCTTTCTTCAATGACGTAGACTCACATAAATAGATTCTATGGGGCAATTCCTCCCATATATATCTATATTTTTATTTATTTTGAACGACTTAACTCACCTTAATGTATATTGGATCAACGACGGAACTCACCTTATTTGGTGCAATTAGGATCAACGACGAGTTCTTCACCTTTAACTGGTGTATCTTCCACGAAGACTAGATATTAAACCTACGACTATAATTCATATCATTGCATAACTACCTATCCATACCAAGCGAATTTAAAACATACCCTGATTTTCTTTAGACATCTTGCATTTATGATGGTACTTTACCATTAACGATCATTACTGGATGTCGTAAACAAATATATTTAATTCATATCAATCATTTGGATAGGTCAATTTTTTTTTTAACTCTGTATCAAAGATTCTTAATACTCGTTCATTTCTTTGGCCTATAAAATTTCTTACAAACTTCAACATTTTTATTGTTTTGTAATAGGTTCATACCTTGACCCTTGTTTGATACTGCATTTAAATTCTATCTTTAAAATTTCCCGACTCTTACTGATGAATATTATTACTTTTAAGGCACTTTTAATGAGTTACATACACTACTTTTCTACTTTTCCCTTGATAAATTATTATTATTTATCTAAACACAGCTTGTATAATAAAGATGACACACTTAATATAATAACATTGAAATGCTTCCTTGTTTAATACATTATTAATACAACACAAATAATTCCATTTTAATCATTCTTGCTTAACACATTTGTAGTACAACACATAATTCAATATTAATCATCTTTGCTTAATATAATATACAGAATACAGAGAATTTAATATTCATAGAACCTTGAACTAATTTATTTATTATCCTTATCTCATTAAAATTATACTTAAAAGTTTTACAAAATGTATGACATAATTTAAGACATCTACATAGAAAAAACTATTTTCTATTACAATATAGTCAGAGAAAGTGATAGTGTGAGATAGGAAAAAAAGAAAAAAAAAATATTTTTTTTTTTTCATGTAGAAAAATGCTACCTGCCTTATTGGCCATTATAGTTGTTTACTTTAAATATTTCCTGGTCAAAGAAATCCTTTTCTCTGATAATTGAATATGGTGGACAAGGGTTATTCTCCATCTCTTTTTTCTTTCTCTGCTTTGTAACAATATATTTTCTTAGAAAATATTCGTCGTATTTTTAGTTACTACTAACCTGCGTAGTTTTTAGTTACAAGGTAAATGCATTTATTTTTTGTGTCCAGACCTCGGGTTCGATTCTGAACACCTATTACATATTAAAATTATATGATATGAAACTCTCTTTATTTTGACATAACAATGAAATTTGCCAGGTGATTGTGGAATCATTGGACAACATTAATATATATATATTAATATTGATTTGCTCGTCTAGCGTCTAAACATAGCCTTCCCCCCATCTTTTTTTTAAAAAAATAATTTTTTTTGACAGTTTTCTAAAGTATCGGCCCTTTCTCTAACTTGAGTGGATGTCATTGTCGGGCAACTCAATGACTTGTCTGACCATTTTTTTGAAAGTTTTGTCCCGGTTCTTCATGAACAATGACATGGGTTTTTAGACTAGGTTGCTGCGGGTGTCATTCTATTTTTTTAATGTCTATGTCCATCAGCTGATTCCTTTGTTGACTAACATTACCCTTGAGTTCTTTTCTTTGGATTAAATTTATTCTGTCCCCTGGTGATCTAGAAAAATCTCCCTTGTAATTAGGATTAAAATAATTTCCCTTTTGATTAGGATTAGTGTAATTAGGATTAGAATTGTTTCCCTGATTATTGGAATTTTCCCAAGTTCGATTTCTCGACTCCTGGTTCGATCTCTGGATAGGTCGTGCCTGGTTATGTCTACTCTCCCTATTTAAATGGTTTCCTCCATTTTGAAATGAGCTATCTTGCATGTGTGGTTTCGATATTTCTCTCCTAGAGCGCTCGTCAAATATTTCTAGAATGTTTCTCATTTCAACGCTAGTTTTTACTCTAGCAGCTATAAGAGCATCTTGTATTTCACGTGGGAAGTGATGCAATAACTGATTTACTAATCTTTCCTCGTCAATAGGGATGTCCAAATTCCCTGCCTGCATGGCATATCTATTGTAATAGTCACACATAGGCCCTCGATGTGGATCATACCGGCCTGTAAAAATATCATTTACTAATTTGTCCTGCTTATACACGGACCAAAATCTTTTACGAAACGGTATCTTTATTGCTTCATATGATGTATATTCAGCCTCGTGATTATTCAGCCACGCTTCAGCGTCACCTACTAAATTTGAATTAAAAAATGCTATTTTTTGTGCTTCGGTGAGTTTACTATTTTCAAAAAGTCTATCCATCTTTTTCAAAAATTGTACAGCATGCACCCTATCATTATTTCCACTGAAGGTGGGTACAGATTCCATTAGTTGATTCTGTATGCCCGTACTGGGTAATACTAAGGCACCAGTGGTAATTAGCGTCCCTTTTTCTACTACCTCGTCATATTTTAACTTAGCCTGTTCTAATTGTTGTCGCATTTGTTTGACTGTTTGTGACGTCTTGTCCACAGTCTCTGTCAAGTTGTCCTTAAATTTGTCCAATTGGTGGTCAACTATTTCCTTTATGTACACATCTGGTACAGTGTATCTATCAAAGAGGTCATTTTGGAATTTAAGGTTATCACTATATATTTGTTGCTCTTTTTCAACAGTCGCAAACCGTTCTGTTAAATTTTGTACCTGTTCTAGAATTTCATTTTTATTTTTTTCGCAACTTTCCTGAGTAGTTTCTACCTTAGAATTTAAAGAATCCTGACTAAACTTCAAGTTTTCCTTTGCATTTTTCAGTTCTTTTATCTGCTCATTCGTCTGCTTTTCTGACTTACTACAGTCTTCCCTAAGCGTCTGTAGTTCGTCCCTTACCTGCATTTGGTCACTTTTAGTCTGTTGTCGTACTTTCTGTAATTTTGTGTCAAAGTCGTTTTGTACTTCTTGAAATTTATTTTGTAATTCCTGTTCTAGCCTGTTGAATTTTTCATATATTTTCTGACTATTTTTCTGTAGCTCCTGACTATTTTTATCGAACCTTTCATCTATTTTCTGACTCAACTTTTCACTACTCTCTTTCATTTGTTGATTTAACATTTCACTCTTTTCACTACTCTCTTTCATTTGTTGATTTAACATTTCACTCTTTTCACTACTCTCTCTCTTTTGCTGCACTAACTGCATTAATATTACATTGAGGTCATTTGCTTGGGTGGTTTGTTGAGCTATAACCTTCTACCTTTGAAACATTCTCCACCCCCCTTAAGTCTTCTTCTTTATGAGCTATTGGTGCAACTACCTTCTTAATTTGTTGTTCACTTTGTTCCTGATCAGATAGTTCTAAACAAGAATGTTCTTTTACTATTGGTTGGGAATATTGTGCTAGGGGAAGGTTATCTTCACTGCTACTACTGTCTGTCTCTTCCATATTTAATGCAATTTTGTTGTTGTTGATGACTTACGTAAGATTCTCCCTGCGTACTTCACCTGAAGTCTAGAAGCATTGACCTTCTTGTGAAGCTACCTGATTTGGAAGTTCTCCCTTTGAAGTCACCTGGTTTGGAACTTCTTCTTCTTCTTAAGTCACCTGGTTTGTTGTTGTTTTTTTTTTTTAAAGTACTTAAGCTGTTTGTGGCACTTTCACTGTTCTTTGAGCACTCACTTTCACTTTCTCGGGTTGTGAACTGAATTTATGTATATATATTTTAACTCAGCTTATCAGGCCCTCCACGTTGGGAAGCCATTATTGTAATAATTAAAACGCTAGCCTGATAATAAATGTCTATACGCCATCGTAAGGGTGATATTATTTTAATAATTAATTATATTATTTTATAAATTAAAAGTTCTGGTGTTTTTTTATAGATTTTTATTTTAATTTTAAATGAATAAACTGTTTACTTTTAGCTAGATATCACACGCATTTTATATTTTGATAAAAGCCCGACTATTGCGTTAAATGAATCTTAGCTATACGTGTTCTTGTCAAGAAGGAAGGATCACTAGCAGTGAGGAGATGTGCGCATTTCAAGGGGTATATCAAGCGACATTTCCTTCTCGAAGCTTCCTAGAAGAAAAGGGGTGAGGTCATCCAGGTGCGTCTCTTTCCACGGAAAGTGCGTTGTCTTTTTAAATAGAGACGTAGAAGTATTTCACCACACCTTACAACTCGACAGTTCTACACAAATAAATCTTACTACCCGCTCGAATATTAAATATAGTAATTTTGAATATAGATTTAAATAATAAATTATTGGTATGTATAATTTCATATCATTACAAGTGTTGTAATTGAGCAGCGTCTCAATAAACGCTCGATAAGCATACGTGTTGCAGGGTGGTGAGACAAATTTTTGGTTTAAAAACGCATCCACCTGTGTGAATAGCGAATGCAACCAGTTGTTGACGGGAGCGATCTGATCCACCTCTGTGAAAGCGCCACCGTCGGGTTTAATGATGGCCTCCCTGAGATAGAGTATAGTCTAAGAAAGATCGATATAGAACTCGCCTTGTCCGGTAACGGTAAATTCGATGGGTGAATCATCGGTGAGGGAAGATACAGGTTTGTACTGGAGCCATTTCCCACTTTCAAAACTGGTTTGAGTGGTTGGCACGGAAAAGAGATCGAGTTCACTGCTGGTACACTAGCAGGACTGGGGGTGTAGAAACGACATTTTAACTGAAAATATCTACAGCTTCTTTTTTAACTTTTTACGTCAAGCAATGACAGAAGACTGACGTTGCTTCTTACTACGCCCTTTATAGCCGGAGCCTGTCAACAAAGTGATAATCTTCTGTTAAGCCTTGCGTTTCAGTTTTGTTCCAGCCTCACCGACTCGTTGCCGTAGGGCCTCTTTGAAAGGACGCCGTTGATTGGCAACGTTGGAGAGCACTTCGATATCCGTATGAAGGGCCTGTTTTCCGATGGCTTTATCGCCGCTTCTTAGCAACGGTACGACGCTTTTGAAAGGGCCGCTGAAAAACTTCCTATCCCATTCCCTCGTTGATAGGGAACACAGTGGTAGATCGAAGATATTCCTGTTCCAGCCTGGTTGACGTAGTATCTTTGGCAGGGAAAGTTCATGTTGAGCAGCGTCGAAAATGAAGTTTCACGCACACTTTTCCAAACTCGAATGGTACAGATTCACCCGTGTCTGTTCTTATATTGATTTCCAAGCTTTCAATTTCCCTTCTAAGCACTGATATGTAGTGCGATGGATCATAGCTAACTGTCTTATGTATGCCGTAGAGATAGTTTATGTTGTAGATACCGACGATACGTAACAGCGGTGCCACAATATCACCCACGGGCTGAGGATCGACGATATCCGTGTAGATGTACATTTGTGAGGGCAAGCCTAGTAGAATGTTGGCGGCGTGCGGTGACTTTGGTACTTTGATCAGATTAGTCAGAGGATCGAAACCAAGCTGTAGACTTAGTTGGTATGATAGAGTCAGCAGTTGTATATTTGGTGAAGAAGAGATAACTTTTTTGTTGGGGTTTGTGTACTTGAATACAATTCCGGAATCCCCTTTAAAAGTCTCTACACCGTTTAGAGCTTTGATCAATTCATGGATAGTTCTTTAGTTTCCAGCAGGGATATGATCCTTGAATATTTGTTCCACGCCGTTAGCACCACCCATTTGTACCATACAACATTTTGACCCTTAGGTACGGTGGTGAAATAACGCGGATATTGAAATTCAGCCAGAGCTACTTCCCACCGGCCTTCTAGTTTAAGACGGAAAGGAAGTTGTGTGGTGAAATTCGTGAGGGTATTTTTCGGGAAATATCCCATAGAGCTGTCGCTAGGCAAAGTGATGTAAAACTGTTCCTTCATGGTAGGACGCTGACGTAACTGGCGGAATCCAAGAATCAAACTTGGTGGAGTAATCTTTACACTGCACGTTCACTTTCTTTCTGGCGCCTTTATCCTTGACACGTAGTATTTTATCAACTTTAAAAGTTTCGGGAAGACGTATGCGTTACAATTCGGGTTCGTAAAATGTCCCCTCCACCTCTTCGCTGTCAAGATCGTTGTGTCTGTAGACGACAGGTTGTCGCAACACGACACTGCTGACTTTGAAAATCTCCTCGCTTATATTTCTTTCGTAATCCTTTTCAAACAGCATTTTGGATTTGCTAATACGCACCGTGTCACCGACTTTTATTTTCAGCTTCGAGTTTGGACGCCTTTTGCCGTATAGATTATCTCTGACTTGAAGCACATTAGTTTCTGAAACGTCGGTATGCTCCATCTTGATACTGGAATGCTTAGCGCCTTTGTAAGCGTCGACTAGAGTTTGGAGGACGTCCACATACCGATACGTGTTACTTTTGGTAAAGTATCGCCACATGCGTCCTTTCAGAGTTATATTGAATGGTTCCACGATGCTTGCCTTCACGTCCGATTATGAGTGGTGTAGTAATGCACGCCTTCTTGCTTGAGAAATTTCTGGACTAGACGTGCAGTGAACTCTATCCCCTTGTCCGTCTGTATACTTAGAGGTTTACGGCCGCTTTGCTTGAAAATGTCCCGAAAGACGTCTCTCACTACGCTCCCCGTCTTGGATGGAAAAGTCCTCGCCCAGGCCATCTTACTAAACACGTCGATGACAGTGATCAAGTACACTGCACCGTCGTTGTATTTTCTGAGACTTCTCATAATGTTGATATCGGCTTGCCAGATATCGTCAATGTTTGACACCACGTACTTGTTGCGTTGAAACTTTTTTTAGCACCGGTTTGTGTAGGGTATAAGTGTCTTGCGCACGAAGCCATTCTCGTACTTTTTCGGGATCATTCTTGGACGCCTTTATGAGCGACGCCGCCCCTGCAAACCCTGCAGGATAAGAAAAGTCGTAGTAGGTATCGGTTAAACGGGCCATTAAGCTCGGAACGGTAGCCACCTATTTTCCTCCACCCTCTTCAGTTTCTTCTTCTTAGGGCTCTGCGGCGGTGTAAGTAGTTGTGGTACGGGCGTCGGATCTCTAATGGGCACCAGACGTTTCGGATTTACAATAAATTCTTTCAGAACGTTTATTTTTTGCAGTGCCGCGAGAAAGAGTTTCTGCCACCCCGACAGTTCGCTGTATATTCTTGATCTGACCAGATCGTTGACTAAATTCACAATATTGGATCCAAGGAGAGGCGTATCTTGAATACTCACTTCTCCATTTGAGTCCCAAGAGATGCCGCCTCGGAAAATGATATGTTTTAGTAAAAATTCAGCTTTTTTACGTGCCTGTGCTGGTACCGTATTAAGTACAGCAGGGAAGGGAAGTACATACACTTCAGGGGTGGTGGTAGTGGGGGTATTTTAAGACGGTTTAGGGTGTTGACTAAAGTGCAGATAGCGCTGTAGCACTTGTTGGTATAAAGTCAATTTAGACTTTTCAAGTTTTGAAGCGAGGACTTTTTCCATTTCCTTGTCCAACTCGGAGTCTACTAGATTTGTGGCCGATGCTAATTGTGGTGGTGTTGCTCGTAACGGTGTAATGTTTCCGGGGACATCAATATCATCTTTTTTGTGTGATCCATTATTTACTTTTGAATAGAGAACCGAGGACACCGCTGATTAAAGGGGCTAAAAGTAAGGGCAAAAACGCTCCTCCCTTCTGAACGAGTAGTCGTCTCTTCTTATTCCAGCACTCTCCTCGTTTGACCAGCTTGAGCAACACCTGCTTGTGAGCACGTAACTTTGTCTTCTGCGCATTTTTCAACGGCACCCGTCCTTTTAAAGTGTTGTAGGCACACCGCAAACAGAGTCAACCAGTTACTTGTCGGCCCTTTTCAGCAAGGCTACACGTAGCTGTGGGTTCATGCGATACATCGCACGTAGCAGAGGGGCCTGCTTCGGCACTTTGGGACTCATGGTTATGAAATGATTTGTAATCGGGAATTGTCGATGTTTTTATATTTTTTGCCTGGTAAGTACTCGCAGCACCTGACATTTGTGTGGGTTCTATATCTGAACTGAAACGTGAGATTTATAACATGGATTAAGATGTCATAGACTCTACCTACTCGACCCCTTGTCATGAAGGAAAGTAAGGAGATGCGTATCCTGAAGGGGTATATCAAACGATATTTCCCTCTTGAAGCTTCTTTAAAAAAAGAGTGGTCATCCAGGTGCGTTTATTTTTGCCAAACTTCGTTGTCTTTTGAAACAGATACAACTTAACACAAATAAATTTTACTACCCACTTTCATTTATAATCTCATGATTTTGAATACAAATGCAAATAATTTACAGGGATGTATAATTCCTTATCATTATTATCTCAAAAATGAGTTATAGGTACGAGTCATTTTAAGATACCACAACCTATTTAATATTTGAAATTGCGACACCAGCACGCATGGAGACAATCTGAGTACTAGGTTATTCATCAACCCTAAATAGATGTGGAATCAGGGTCTTCTGGAAATTTCTAACACAGCACCACATCCGACAATACAATAAATTCGCGCTGTACATGCACCAAATTTAAGCCGCTTTTTTATTACATGGTGTTTCGCTTTCTCTTGGCCAATAAGTACCTCTCCTGACCCAATTTTGTACATTTGTATGTGGCCGAGACAGGTGAAACAGCCTGTAAATTACTTAGCGTAAGTGAAACATATTTTGTATGAACCCATTACTGTGCACTATGTAATAATACTAGCGATATATATTTGATCCGGATCGGATATACTTTAAGGGCCGTATGCAATAACTTGACTAGGTGGCTGCTTTGTGGATACTAGCGTGGGTTTGCCTGCGTCATCATAGGTTAAAAGGTGGAGCGATAGTGTGCTCGGGACCACACTATCGGTACACTAAGCAATTACTATAGATTCTTTCACATCGCCTTAATTGTCCTTTCTTTTATTGTTTTTAAGAATGTAAATGAGACATGAGTACAGGAGACTCTCGATTTACAGGGGGTGGCTTAACCTTGGCTATATTTAAATATGTCACAAACAATACACCACCATCTGGATGCATTCTACTTTTATTGCCACCCAGTGCGCAGGGAAGGCTAGGCAATTTTTTAGAGAGAGAGACAGATGAAGAAATAATAGCGCAGGCTAAAGGTCGAACAGACACTGCTTAGACAAGTGGGGAGGTAGAGAAAGAAGGAGAGGTATAGCTTATCTCGTGTTATAGAGCCAGTCAGCGGTCAAGGCACTGAAGGCCGAGGAATGTGTGCTGACACTGAAGCAGGATGACACTTTACAAACACAATGAATGAATGCACTGAAAAGTAATGTCAATTAGTACTACCCTCGGAGATAAAACAAAGGAATAATGGATTTTTTTCATTAATTCATTAAGTATATAATGTATATTATACTGAGGGGAAAAGGGATTTTTTTTTTTGTATTATTCATGATTTCTACTATCCGTTTTTCATCTCCCCTCAATTACCCCGAAAAATCTAGAATCTACTGTATAACACTTCTGTGCGTGGCACGTCCAATATGTTACTTTATCAAAGTGTTAAATTTAAAACCATGCACCATAAGCTCATGAATATTAATACATTAATTACTTTTTCATTTTTCTAATAAATCTTTTCTAATACGTATTAATAAGAACTTTTCACGAGTACATGCATAATAACCCAACTCATGTCTCGAAAATCTACGAAACAAGGACCCGAGAGGAAATTAGGGCACACATTTTCCACTATCCCAACATTAAACACTCTTCCGTGGGACTGAGCTGTGGAGAATATTTTGTATGACTTCTACTCGACGCTTTTCACCGGGCACTTACAAAAGCTAGCTTCTGACTTTTCAAATGATGTCCTTTCGCGATGCTAGCCAACCTCAAGAACCCAAAGTTAAAATAAGAAAGCATCTTTATACCCCTTGCTGGCACAACTTTCAAATCTGATTTCTTCACAATGATCAGTGCCGGACTTAAGAGGGGGACCCCCACAAACAGGGGCTCCTACCAAAACCCCACAAGAAAGAAAACACTAGCTCTAATTTTATATTGGGACTGTCTTATTGGGTTTTTCCCCCATAAATGAAGTGGATAAAAAAAAATTGGTTCCATACAGCCATGAGCCAAGATCGTCTAACATACCTTTCGTTACTCAACATGGAAAGTGTATAGGCCCACTTTATAGATTTTATATTTACATGTTTGCATGTTTGATTTTAAATAAATTACGCAGGTTAAAATATTATTTTTGAAATCTACTAAAATAATCTCAGCTATACTAGAGATTACTTTGATCAGCAACAGTCGACATCTGTGGTCTTGGTGTAAAGTGCTCGCCTTAGGAACTAGGACCGGTGTTCGTGGGTTCACATCCACAGATTTTTCTTGAGCAATAAAAATGTGTAGCACCTTCGTAGGGGAAGTAAGGCTGTCGGTCCAATGCGGCAGGTAAAAGAAACCTGGAAGGTATGGGAAAATACCTTTTCCGGCGAAAATATCACATCAAATAGTGTACAGATAATTAACAGCCATAAGTATTTGCTCAGTGAAAGAGTTCCATTCCAGATTCTTGAAAACCCCAACTGTATGTAATTTAAGACCAACGTTAGTCGAGTAATGTGCTGCAGTACAGTCATCATTGTGCTACCTCTGTCGGTCTACAGACAACTAACCTCAATATTAACTTAATTAGATTGATTGTTTGCATTTAATAAAGTACAGCTATTTAATGAGTTGATCAATATTCCACAACACGAAACATGATAAATTATTAAGTAACACAAGTACTGAGCTCATATCAATATATTATAACGGCTTAGTGCTAAAACTGAAAAAGTGCCGTTTAAGGTGGGGGCCTCACGTTTTATTAAAATGGCCCTGCTCGGGTGGCTTTATGGTCTAACGTGCTGCTCTGCAGTAGACTATATTACTGAAGATGAGGAGGGGAGAACGAGGTTGGACCCTGGTCAGGTGCAATAAGGCTGTTTTTTCTAAATGATTTTCCAGTTTCCCTTCACGCAAATACGGGTGCACTTCCTCTAAATTAAGCCTTACTAATCCCTAACACATTAGTGTAAGTGCATTACTTTTTCATTTTTTAGCTTTCAATGATATTCTTTGAAAACTAAATTTTTTTTGTGCTGGCCTCTATTTTTTGCTTTAGTAGTAAATTTTTATCCCTAATATTCTCTATAAGATGTTTTGGAATTAATTCTCGAGCTTACCGTACTCTATTAGAAGTTTTGGAACTAAAATTTGGCTTAGTGTCTTTTAATTTTCATTAGTTGGCTAAAATCGCTTAATTTATTGTGCTTGTGGCAGAATGGCGAGAGCTAACTACTGAGTTCTGGGAGCTTCTGCCCCTGACAGTTGATAAACGTGATTTAAGAAAGAAATATAGCTTACAAATCCAATATTATGCCTGAATAATAATAAATTTTCTGAAAATGGCATCAAGCTCTAACTATATTGTTAAATATGTGTATGAATTACCTTATTTTGAACGCAAACAACTTTGTCGAATATTGGATCAAAATGATAAATGGGAAGTATTAGGTGAGTAACTTTGTTTATTTAACCTTGAAATATAATAATTTAAAATCGAACAGATCTTTTTGAGATGAACGTCAACACTAATCTGCTGCTTTTAGTCCATTTTGAGTCAACCAAGCTAAATTATAGAATCAACCACAAACATTACATTTTGTATAACTAAAGCATAATCTAACCTTTCACATGTTTTAAATTTTACAGATTAGGCTTGATTTTTGACATAGGTTATTTCACTGTACGTCTTTATTTATTTTTCACAAAAGCGAATAGAACGCAAAAAGGGTCGAATTATTTATAATTTTTTTCTTTGTCATAGAATGGAGAATTTAATATATTTATACCATTCTTACACACAAGAATAAAAGCAAATTTCCATTTATAACATAATTAATACCGGTATCGTTAACTAATTTTATATATAATTTAAATGTTTTGAAAAAGTCTCACCTTAATCATATAAGAACATTGATATTTAGAACACAAATATTTTAAAAGGGTGCCACAATCTGGCATTTAAAGTATTTTAATACCATTTGATAACATTCTTACTATGATAAACTATCCCAACCTAACACAGCCTAACCTTCCATGCGTCAACATATTCTTCATGAAATCCTTAGATCCTGAAATATATTTAACCAAAATAAAGTATTTTAATTTTGTTATATTGGAACTATGCTGCTTTGTTTTTTATGGATGGTAAGACACAGCCTCTAGGGATTTTCTGTGAAATATTAGGTCTAGCACAAGGTCAACTAAGGCTCGTAAGAACAAATGAAGGAGTAATGGATCTTGTTTAGAAAATTGAGATTAATGGCTGAAGGGCTCGTTGTGCTGACCACATGACACCCTTTGTCTGCAGAGTTTGGCACTATATTTGCCAACAGATGGCACTCACTAGGTTAGTGCGCGAACTGAAGCCATGGATAGATCGTGAAAAGTATTTTATTTCTTATACCATGACGTAGAAAAACATAAATTAATGCCTCTCTTTTTGCTTACTATTCCCACCATATTTTTGAAATGTTCTTAATATAAAGCACCTATTTAAGAAGTTCCCCACATAACTTGACTAAAGACATCTTGCCTTAATATGTTGTTGCACCACATTCTTATATTTTCTCAGGCAATTCATATTTGGTTATACTAACGGAGTAGGGATAAGAAAGGTGGAAACTATAGCAAATGTACCCGTGTTTGTGGAAACCCATTTAGGAAAAAAACTATTACTCTGGATTCAATCCCTGACCATGTCACTGTCGGACCAGACTAGATGAGCGTGACGTTTAGTCCATCTTCCCCATCAATGGGGTCCCCCTACAATATTAATCCAAGATATTAATTTAAA
>JBCFYV010011164.1:55352958-55365323 GCA_039000515.1 Timema cristinae
GGATCGAACCCCGGCCGCCAGCATAGAAGTCTGACTTGTTGTTTTGGATACAAATGCATTTAAGTGTAGTTTATTAATAACCAATTTTTTTCAAAGGTTTGTACGATTACAGCTCACTTGTATTGTCTGGTAAACCTTGTCTCTCTTGTTTCCAGAGGTGCGTCAGCAGCTCATTCCCAACTCGTCTACAGCTCACTATTGCCTGGTAAACCTTGTCTCTCTTGTTTCCAGAGGTGCGTCAGCAGCTCAGTCCCAACTCGTCTACAGCTCACTTGTATTGCCTGGTAAACCTTGTCTCTCTTGTTTCCAGAGGTGCGTCGGCAACTCATTCCCAACTCGTCTACAGCTCACTATTGCCTGGTAAACCTTGTCTCTCTTGTTTCCAGAGGTGCGTCAGCAGCTCAGTCCCAACTCGTCTACAGCTCACTTGTATTGCCTGGTAAACCTTGTCTCTCTTGTTTCCAGAGGTGTGTCGGCAACTCAGTCCCAACTCGTCTACAGCTCACTATTGCCTTGTAAACCTTGTCTGTCTTGTTTCCAGAGGTGTGTCGGCAACTCAATCGTCTACAGCTCACTATTGCCTGGTAAACCTTGTCTCTCTTGTTTCCAGAGGTGCGTCAGCAGCTCAGTCCCAACTCGTCTACAGCTCACTATTGCCTGGTAAACCTTGTCTCTCTTGTTTCCAGAGGTGTGTCGGCAGCTCAGTCCCAACTCGTCACACCCCAACTATTACAGTCAGCAGCGAAGATTGTCTAGCCCCAACCCCTCTAGTCTACCCCCCCTTTCCCTCAACCCCTCCTGGTTCCCCCACCAGAACACGGGTGGTTCCCCTCTGCCGTTCCCTGTGAACATTGTGGAGCCTGTCGGGATGAACTACCAGTTCCCCCCTTCACAAGGCTACTATCCCCCTAGCCCGCTGAATCCGTTCTTGGAGGGACTGCCGCGCCTCAGCGTTCAACAGGAGGAAGAAGAGGAGTCTGAAGGACCAAGTGGGCGCTTCTTTCGCCCGCAAGTTCAACGGACTGTATCACCGGTAGCGACTAATCACCTCCAGTTTTCTCCCGGTAATGCTCCTCGGCACACTCTCTCCCCGGCAACCCCTGGTGTCATGTTCCATCGCCCGATGATACAGCCCTCCTCGTACCCTGTATCCAATCACCAGTCGGCGCTCCCCATCCCCTCCCTTAGGTTGCAAAGGACGGAGTCTCGCTCGGACAGTGCCTTCCTGCCCGTGTGTCTTCTTGACCGCTCGTCCACAGAGTCTTCTTTGTCTTCTTCTAAAGAACAGGTACAGACATTTTGTGTTGTCTGCCCACAGTGGTTTCTCCAACTTTGTTCAGAGAGTAAGTTTCATCTAGCTTTGCTCTCGTTTTACTCTGAGATGTTGACATTCATATACTGTTTATTACAATTCCTCGCCATTTACCATTTCAATCTTTATACATTCTACTGTAATGTATTAAAGTAAGATGGTGCAAATCCATAAATCTCAATTCTGAATTGAATTTTGTGTCTATAAATTCTTTGAGTAGAATACGAATCAAATCTAATGCGAAATGTATTTAATTGAATCCAATTATAGTCAAATCACACCCTAAAAAAATTGTATCAAATATATTACTTTGAAAATAGTTCAGAGTTGTATCTAATAATTAATTTTAGTCTTACTATGTTAATGTTTCAAATCAAATCTGTGTAGAATATTTTAATATTCCAAGTTTTGAATCCAATCCATTAATAAACATTTTTTTAAGTGCAAGATATTCACTATCACAAACATTGTGCCACATGTGATTCCTTTACGAGTTGTAACTCAAGTTAATTTTTCTATTCACGGAACTGGTTTCCAGTTTGATTATATTAATTTGTTAAGTAAATACAGTAGGAATTATAGATTCATTATTTTGAATATTTGCAGAGACTTTTAACTAAGGAGTGTAAATAATAATAAGAAAAAAAACAAAAACCACTTAATGTGGTCATGTTTGATCTGTACGAGATCACAAAGTCTCCTTGAGTACGGTTACAATTTGCTGATAATAAAGTAACAACTAAAAAAAATTGATATTGTTCACAATTCTGAATGTTGGAAGCCATAACTTGCATTTCCTGAGATCTTAGAGCTAACCAATCGAGGTATTGATATCCAGAATTCAAATTTGACATATTTAGTTTTACTGTGTTAAGGATTGTTTTAATAAGATGTAAGAGGACATTACAAACTGTATATTCGTGGTGAGCCAATAAATACTACCACTCAAGGAATTGATTACTTGGATAATGGCTAGGGCTCTGCAAGTATTCATATTCTGAGCATATTCTGACATTTTCGAGCTTCCACTTGATGTACTTAATAATATATTTATAAAACACAATAGTAACATAGTCTGTTTAATTGAATTAATTTCAATTTTCACATTAATAATGGAATAAAGCTTTAAAACCACTTTTGACCGGTAAATTTATTCACTATTTTCGTCTATTTTGAATTAAACTTGATTGAAGTTGTTTACTTGTATTGCAATTACAAAGCAATGAAAGTAAAAATAGCTAAGAAGATTAATAAATAATTGAATGATTCTGTTTACTATTTTTACCTGGTTTCTTTCTAAAATAATAATTTATGTTAAATTAAAAATGTAATATCAAAAATATATTATTGTATTAAATGTTTTCAAACTTAAGATATTTAAAACTCGTACTAGTTAATATGTTTAGCTACAAAACTAGCTCTAGTTTAGTTACTATTTAGTTATAGAATTATGTTGGTCAACCTGTTTAAAATCAATGTTGATCTTATTTATTGTGATACATACAAATTTTCCTAACTTAACTCATTTTCATATTTTTTGCCAGAAATATTATTTTAGTCATATTATTTTTAATTTTAAAGTGTCACCATCAACTTTTATAAGCATTAAAAATTGAATTGAAGTAAATTTCTCAATAAAATAATGTTTAACAAGAGCCTGTACAAGGAGCATGTGCAACTGTGCATAGAGGAATAGGAATGGAACAGAAGATGAGATCACGCACAATTACACTGAGGAATAATAAACGAAATATGAAACAATTCAAATTTATAATTGTTTATGATTCTTACGTTTTCTTATTGGGTAAATTAAGTTACTGAATCATATTTTGAGGAAATATTAGCTTATTAAAACGTTGCTTTTGTTAACTTTTAATCAAGAAAGTGTAGAAACACTCTACAACAATGTAAAGTGATAGTTAAAGAAGCCATCCTGAAAGGATAGTTGGGTTAGGCCTGGATATAAACAAACACACAGTTTTCTATTTCCTTCTACACTTTTACACTTCCCACTTTTTCAAACTTGCACAGTTGCACATTGTTTTGAATTTTAGGAAATATTTATTTTTAATGTGAAGAGACATTAATGAAAAATTAATATTCCCGAAAATTCAAACTAATGTACAACTGTGGAAGTTTTGAAGAAGTGGAAAATGTAAAAGTTTAATAAGACATGAAGAGAGAAGTGTGTTTGTTTATATCTAGCCCTAACCTAACTATCCTTTCAGGTTGGCTTCCTTCACTATCACTTACTTTACATCACTGGACAGTGTTTCTACACTGTCTTGTTATATATTTCCAAGCCATCGTGCAATTATTCATTTTATTAACTTTTATATAATTGTTAAGTGTATTTTAATGTTGTTAAAGACATGAGTCTTGAAATCATTTTAATTATGTTTTTATTACATTTTTATTTGAGTGTTGTTCTTATTTTTAAATTGTGTTTTATAAGTGTTATTTCTAATTTAAAAAACAATTTTCTTTTAACTTCTTTTTTCAAAATAATTTACTAGTCATTGAAATTAGTGTCATTCATCTTTTAAGAACATTTTTTTAATATACTTTCTAACATTTTAAAACTATGAATATACAATAATCGAATTTGGATGCTTTCAGAAATACTCAACTCGAATTAAAAAACCCAAACTTGCAGACCCTACTAATGGCTAATGACTTAGATTAATTTGCAAGAAACAGTAAAGATGAATAGAAACATATAAAAGATAACAAACACAAGATGTCTTTTACAATGAAAAGAAGAACACAGTTCACATTTTACACTGCTGCCACTGGACAAATGGCTTCCTCTTGAAGGAAATTGATTATTACGTCCAAGTACCTCATAAAGCAAAAATATGTTTTTCTTCTAGATAAATATTATATGTTGGTTAATGACTAAAAACTATTTGTTAAAAAAGGCTCAATTTATGTTAATAAAATCATGCTTTTTTTTTTGTGAGTGTTTGAAGCATATAAAAGTGATGCTAGTGATATAAGTGATAGAGTATTAAGAACAAATAAAGTTTCCTCTTCACACATCCATCCTATCACTTTGTGTACACAGTGTTGTGTTTTTACTCTTCCAGGAGGAGCTCTCAAATGGGCGAGACGATGTAGCTCCTAACAAGGCAGGATTACCCTTCGTCTCTGAGCTGGCTCTGCCCCTCATCTCAGAGCTGGGGATCAAAGAGGGGGGCGGAACCACGGCCTTGGGCAAGGACTTGGCGCTCTAACTCGGCTTGTGGTCGAGAGCACTAGATACTTCTATATTTTTAATATTAATAATCTATTGACTCTATGGTATGTGGGGGAAAAAACTATAAGAATGGAATGAGTTAGTAAAAGAGTGTGTAATGAAATTTAGCATAACAAAGTGTGAAGTTATGGCAATGACAAGAAGAGGGTAAGGCCTAGTAAAGGGATAAGGTTGGATGGAGTAGAGCTGAGAAAAGTACAGAACACAAAATATTATTGAAGTGTTATTGAGGAGAAAGGTGGAAGTAGAGAGAGAGGATTGAGGAGAAGAGGACAGCAGGGAGAGTTGTTATGGAGAAGAGGTCCCCTTGAAGTGCTGTATACTGTGTACTTTGAACCCATTATCACATATGCAGCAGAAACATGGACAGTGATTGTAAGAGAGACAAGGAAAGCTATGGTAGGAGCAGATAACAGAAAGTGTGCAAGGGAGGGAGAAGAATAGTGGAAGGATAGAGGAAGATGGAGACATTTTACTAAATGGACCAGGCCACAGGCTGGAAACAGCTGTTGATGAGTCTACTATTTTTAAAGAGCATTTATTATATATAATTGGGAATAAACTAGTCTTAAACAGTGTCTTGTTTTTGGTATAGGATCTCAGGAAATATCTCTTCCACTTATTACATTAACATGTACAAAATATATAATTTATTTAAAATAATGAGATTTCAAAAATGTTGTTTGTTGTGTAAATGAACCAAGTATAAGAAATTTGATTCGTTTAAACCAGAGTTGTATTCTTTGGAAAAGGTGAGGTTTTTTTTAACTATATTCAACTGGACATAATATCTTTAAACTATAAATGTTCTGATTAATATAATGTTGACAGTTGCAGACAAATTATTAAAATTTATTGGAGAATGCTAATACTCTGTATTCACCTAGAGGATGGATAATATTTTTAAACTTAGCTTTTATATATATTTTGTAGAAAAATATGTTGGTCTTACAAATATAGATATATTATATAAAATAAATAAATTTGTTAACACGAGAAAATGTCCTTTTCTTCCACATTTCAATTTTAAAAAAGATAGTTTGCACTAGAGCCTGTATATATTTAAATTGATAGAGAAGCAATGATGATAGAATTTACAGGAAAATATGTAGAAGGAGAGTGGAAAAAACGAACCTTTGTACAAGCCAATATTTGAACCCAGACCTCTTTATCGCCAGTAAACTAGCATTTGGTCCAACATAAATAAAATTGCTCCAGTACAAACAGAGTTTAATTTTCTTAACACGGTGATATCAACATTTCTAGAATATCTGACAAACTTTTTCCCTTCATTTAAAAGTTAGAAAGTTTGTCATCTAATGCTATGATCATGGCATATATTTAACAAATGTTGATCACCATGAGAATAAAATTAAACTATGTTTCAAGTGGAGCATTCTATTTATTTTGGCAAAAAACATTTCCACGCATTCCCTAAGCTCCCAACTAAAGTAAACGAAACTCTCTCATGAAAATAAATTTATACTTGAAGCAGTCATAATAGACAGTTCTATACATATCACTGAACATATTTCACAAGTTGCACTGCTGCCACTGGACTTTGTGTTTATCCCACTAGATTTAGATCTAACACGATCAGCAAAATAGTAATAGTTATTTCGCGAACACAATCCCAAGACGGCTATCAGGCCGTTACCAAACGCTGACCCATGTGATTCCTCGCATCTATTGTGCTGGTCTCGTAACACTGCCGACTCATAGAACTATTGTGCTGGTCTCACTACACTGCCGACTCATAGATCTATTGTGCTGGTCTCGTAACACTGCCGACTCATAGATCTATTGTGCTGGTCTCGTAACACTGCCGACTCATAGAACTATTGTGCTGGTCTCGTAACACTGCCGACTCATAGATCTATTGTGCTGGTCTCACTACACTGCCGACTCATAGATCTATTGTGCTGGTCTCGTAACACTGCCGACTCATAGATCTATTGTGCTGGTCTCGTAACACTGCCGACTCATAGATCTATTGTGCTGGTCTCGTAACACTGCCGACTCATAGATCTATTGTGCTGGTCTCGTAACACTGCCGACTCATAGATCTATTGTGCTGGTCTCACTACACTGCCGACTCATAGATCATTTGTGCAAGTGTTAGTTTATCCTCTGCTGGTGCTGTAATCACGCTTGATATAGTCTGCATCAGCCTGTTTACAGCTTGATTGCAATTACCACTGTTAATTGTCATTTCCATTCTTTTTTTAAATAGCATACACAATATTGTTTTCTTTTTAAAAGTTTAATCTACTGTATTTAATCAAGGTATGTGTTATTTCGGCATTCTAATGGTTATTATTATTTACAAACACCACCATGTGGATAATATATATTTCATAGGTCTGTCAAGTATCAACTACCCCATAACCTCTCTGTTCCCAACTAACATTTCCTATAACGCAATGTTTTACCAGAATGCAACTATGGCGTTTGAAGAGAAATCCAAGTAATTGCCTCTTAAATATAATACCACGAAAAAGGACCGATTCGGACCCGACAAATCATAACACCAATTTTAGGGCACACTTGATATTGGAGTTTAAATGTTATAATTGTATCTAAGACTCACCAAAACAATGAGGTCATTATCGGCTTTTTGGAGAACAATGATCAAACTTATCTTTAATCCTAAACAACTAAGTTGGCACCACTGGAGCCAGATTTCTGTTTAAGTGTACTTCCCAAGGAAGATAACATGTGGCATGGAAATGTTGCTAAATATGTGTTTGCATTTTTACTTTTATTAGTGCACCATTTTCTATCAATCTATGGTGTTTAAAAATGCTTTCATATATGCAGTCTAGTGGTATTGGTATATTTTATATGATAGCTAATAATAATGAAAAAATATACCTTGTAGAAAGGGTGGATTAAGAAAACAATATACCCGGGATTATAACTAAGGATCTGCGAGCTTGGGTTTTTTCATTCGAGTCAAATATTTCTAAAAGCTCTCGAGATCGAGTCGAGTTCAAGTATATTCGTAATTTTTAAATTTTAAAATATATTAAAACACATGTTCTTAAAATATGAATGACACTCATTTTTATAAAGAGTAAATATTTTTGAAAAAAAAAAAATTTAAACAATTGAATTATCAGTTTTTAAATCGGAACTAACACTTCGCTGGTCCGCAAGAAAAACGTCACAAGTAAAACAATCACATTTTTCAGTAGAAACGATAAAAATTTAAATTTATTTTAAGTCCTTCACACTAAATTTCTGGAATAAGTCCGACTAACTAAAATTAGTATTGTTAGTTCAGTTATTCGAGAAAATTATATTCATTAATTTATCTTTAAAAATTTCCTCGATATTTTTTTTAGTAACTATACTTTGACTTATGACGTTTTTCTAGATTTATTTTCTTAATTTTTTGTGCTTGGGCAATAGCACCTTAGACAAAACAAAACTTGGTCTGTTCAAAGTATAATGTACAAGTTATTATAAAATCCTGAGTATGTGTCAGGTACGCATTTTTTAGATATTAATGTCTGAGATTCCCACTTTCTTTTGGTAAGCCGGCTCAAGTATTGTAGGTTTCCCCAAACTTAAGATGTCACCTTTGTGCATTGGATTCTTCGCACATCTTTCCTCTTTCCCTAGGTGGGCTTTCTTCAGCAAATTTACTCTTAGTAGTTTATTTTTCCTCTTTCTTTAGTTTTATCAATTTCCTTTCAAGTTTATTTGTTATTCTAGTTTTGATTTTCAGTTTTTGAAGAGTTTTGATGTGTTTATTAAAATATTTACAAGATTGTTCGTGAGGTGAAGTTTTAGAAGTGAGCATGTGATGAAATGGTCGAGTCAAGTTTCTCATACGGTTGGGAGGGTAAGGTTCTAGGAACGTAAGATTTTCTACACCTAAGAATTTTTTATTTTTTTAAAAAAGATTTTATTCATGTTTATCTCTTTTGTCCGACAAAATAAATATTACGGATCAAGTTGTGCTTTTCAAGTAGGACTAACTAAGTAATTTTTGAATTCAACATATGCTTTGTTTATGAGGTGAAAGATTCCATCGAATCCAGTAAAACACTGAATCCTCGAATCTCGAATACTTGTCAGGATTCAGTGGATTCGAGTGGCCCATCTTTAATAAAAAATAATTAAAATGGTTTCACACTCATGTTTTTAAGGACATTAAAATTACACCAACAATAATTATAAAAAAAGTTAATCAAATGGATAGTTGCATGATGTATAACACGACAGTGTAGAAACACTGTCCAGTGATGTAAAGTAAGTGATAGTGAAGGAAGCCAACCTGAAAGGATAGTTAGGTTAGGGCTAGATAAGAACAAACTTCTCTCTTCATGTCTTATTAAACTTTTACATTTTCCACTTGTTTAAAACTTCCACAGTTGTACATTAGTTTGAATTCTCGGGAATATTACTTTTTCATTTATGTCTCTTCATATTAAAAATAAACATTTCTGAAAATTCAAAACAATGTGCAACTGTGCAAGTTTGAAGAAGTGGGAAGTGTAAAGGTGTAAGAAGAAATAGAGAAGTGTGTTTGATTATATCCAGGCCTAACCCAACTATCCTTTCAGGTTGACTTCTTTAACTATCACTTTACATTGTTGTAGAGTGTTTCTTCTACACTGTCTTGATAAAAAGTTAACAAAAGCGATGTTTTAATAAGCTAATATTTACCCAAAATATGCTACAGTAACTTAATTTACCCAATAAGAAAATGCAAGAATCATAAACAATTATAAATTTGAAGTGTTTCAGATTTTGTTTATTATTCCTTAGTGTAATTGTGCGTGATCTCGTCTTCTGTTCCATTTTTATTCCTCTATGCACAGTTGCACATGCTCCTTGTGCAGGCTCTTGTTAAACATTATTTTATTGAGAAATTTACTTCAATTCAATTTTTAATGCTTATAAAAGTTGATGCTGATACTTTAAAATTAAAAATAATATGACTAAAATAATATTTCTAGCAAACAATATGAAATAATAAATGCTTTTTAATATAAATGGAAAGTATGTTAAAATATGTATCACAATAAATAAGATCAACATTGATTTTAAACATGTTAACCAACATAATTCTATAACTAAATAGTTACTAAACTAGAGCTAGTTTTGTAGCTAAACCTATTAATTTATACGAGTTTTAAATATCTTAAGTTTGAATACATTTAATACAATAATATATGTTTGATATTAAATATTTAATTCAACATAAATTATTATTTTAGAAAGGAACCAGGTAAAAATAGTAAAGAATCATTCAATTATTTTGTAATCTCAGTTTTTACTTTCATTGCTTTGTTATGGCAATACAAGTAAACAAATTCAATCAAGTCTAATTCAAAATAGATGACAATATTGAATAATTTTACTGGTTAAAAGTGGTTTTAAAGCTAATATGATATAAATGCGAAAATTGAAATTAATTTTTAACAATTTGTTAAGCAACCAAATGATTTTATTAAGTACAGCAAGTGGAAGTTCAAAAATGATGAGCCTACAAAACTTTCGATCTTGAACCAAAGCAACAAGCTTGGTTCGAAGCTCGGAATAAGAATACTTGCAGAGCCCTAATTATAACACTCACTGAACAATATACCCAGGAATAAAAACAGCCATTCAGAGTTAGGGCAGTAAAAACTGACAGTATGATAGAATTTTTAATTTTTAATACATAATGAATATTTTATAAAACTAAAATAGTGAACATCCAAATTAAATAAACTTGAGATTGTGTAAGCTACCATTTTCTTGCCTAATTAAGACAAGTGTCTTGAACTTTGAATACCTGAAACAGAAAACAAAAAAATAAATAACATTTTAATAAGAGTTAAAAGCAAATACGGATTTTATAGTTGGGTCAAATCCTCTATTTTACAGATCCAAATTTCCAATTTACCTTTGAATACCAAATGTGTATCTTGGAAAAAATTATGAGAATAAGAGAAAATATAAATATAATAGAAATAGTAACTAATTGTTAACATTCTTTCTTATGATTCATTCATTATAACATACATTCAGTTAGTGTTATAATAATAATAA
Organism: Timema cristinae; assembly: GCA_039000515.1. NCBI lineage: Eukaryota > Metazoa > Arthropoda > Insecta > Phasmatodea > Timematidae > Timema > Timema cristinae. Next base: position 55,363,578 of record JBCFYV010011164.1, read on the forward strand.
TATTAGCACCGCGTCTTACTACCGGTTCGGGTTATACGCTTTAAGTACTAATTACGTTAATGGATTAGGAATTGGGAAGGTTGAATTAGAGGAAGTGAACCAGCCTTTGCGTGAAGGGAGAGTAGAAAATTATTTAGGAAAAACCACCCCCAGTTCATCCGACCGAGATTCGAACCTCGATCTCCCCGTCCTCAGCAGTCGAGCTCAACACGACACAGCAGTTAGCAAACTATGCCACGAGGCGGATTTCAGTTAGTGTTAGATTACTGGTCTGTTGTCTAGTCGTTGAGTTTATCCCATAAATATAACAGGTTTTGAACCACCAATAAGCACCTCTAAAACAAATTTCACTTGAAAAAATTGTAATAAACACTTTTTACTTAATAGATTTGAGTCTTGAATGTCCTTAAGGATTAAAGAGCCCATCCCTAATGGCTTTATTTTCTGTACCAGAAGCTTAAAAATTGATACTGAAAACATTACAAGTTCTGGATAGCTCAGTAGTAGTGTGTTGTCATGCGAAGTTAGGGGTCTAAGGTTCAATTCACATTTACTAGTTGAAATGTGACATCAGTGACAGCCAATCAATAATATGCTGACAGTTCAATAAGTGACCTGATCAAGACTTATAACTAACGCCGTGAGAGTTATCAACAATTCAAGTTGAGATTTGGTAGTTGTTCAAACTCAACTTGAAAGTTTGTACTCTAAACTTTTTAGTCCATACGATTTTAAATAAAAAAATAATATTTCCTTTTATTTGATTAAAAAATATGACTCGTACATACATATTAAATTTAGTCAATAGTAAAGTTTTGCACAAATATTTATTATTCTCAAATTGTATGTTTGTATTTATAGTTTATCTATCACTGAAATTCAACCTTTTTGTATATAGAAGAAAGTACAGGAAAGAAGGAATTAACACAAAATTGCTTTTACACTGCTGCCACTGAACAGAGCAATAATGGCCGTTTCTTGAAAATAATATATCGTCACCGCCCAATCCCGTGACCTAGATTACATTCTTTAGTAATTCGTCCGGAAGGAGTGAGAGAGACAACTTCCAGAAAGAGGAAGCAGTGTAAATGAAAGGTGAACTGTAAAAGCCATAGACTCACGGTGTCTACTCAACTTGACCAATGAAATCCCCAACCTTTTCCCTCATTTCCTAAAATTCCCCGACTAAAAAAAAAGTATATCAAATCCTTATAACTCCCCCCCCCCCCTACACCGTTTTTCTATTAATCTTTTTTATAAATAATAAGTTGTAAAATTTGAATAATTTTTTAAATTTGTATTAAAATTGTTTACTAGGAATTAAAAATATATTACATAGCTACAAACAAAAAAATGACATAATTTAGTGATTTAATGTTTATTATATATCATTATTCCCGGCTTTTTATTGTGACTAATTCCCGTTTTCCCTGATTTTCCCGGATGGTAGACACCCTGCATAGTGTGTTTGTTCCCTTGTATTTTTCAAGCACCAGCTCTTACTACTAATTTTAATTATACACTTTCTTTATAAGTTCGCTAATGGTTTTAGGGACTAGGCAGGTTTATATATAGGAAGTGTACCGAAATTTGTGTAGAGGAGGGGTGTAAAACCACCTTCAATACACCTGCCTGAGATTCAAACCTCAATCTTCCCTTCATCAGCAGGTTTGTATTTGTTCCATTTATAAAAACAAACAGTGCTAAAGTGCCTGTACCTGGAAGCACACCTCTGTCACAACCCGA